>PVIR01028618.1:0-21808 GCA_004026965.1 Petromus typicus | reverse complement strand
ACCATGAGTGGTGTCCTCCACCATCAGTGACATCTACCGCTGTCAGCCCTGTGCAGAAATCTGCAGACACACACGGGAGGCAGCGGGGAAGCTGCCAGAGGAGCTCCAGAGAGCTGCCAGGGCTGCGAGCCTCCAAGGTGGCAACACTTGGGACCCAGCCCCGAATGGTTCTTTGCTCCAACTGTTAGATTTGTCTCTGGTTTTTTGTTGAGCATAGAAGAGCACCTAACATACCTGTGCTTACTGAATTAATTTTAGAGAATGAGCATGTATCAATCATCTATTCCTTTTTATGTATTTCACTCTTCTTTGTTTGAGATGTTGGTATTTCCAGAACTTCAATCTTGCCTTTTTCATCTTCTAAATTAGGACTGAATGTCATCCATGGTGACTTCAGAGGCAATGCTGTGATCTGGATCCTCTGACTCTGATCTGCCCTCTGTTCTGTCTTCAGCGCGATCTTCTGAACCATCTTCTTCTTTAAATCTACCTGATTCTTCTCAAATTAAGCACAGCCTGCAAAGCTACTGAGTTTGAAATCTTTTAGGATAGTCCTCAGAAAGACTGTAATTAGACATCACGGGGGCACATAAAGATTAGCACAAATAATAATGCACAGATGGCAAAAAGTGTTTCTCAAAAGCCAACCATAGGGCCTGTGCTTGTAATCTCACTACTAAGGAAGCTGAGGCAGAAATATCACAAATTCAAGGGAGGCTTTGCCAACTTCCCAAGATCCGTCTCACCACACAATCTTAAGCAAACAGCTGGGCCACTTCTCAGGAGAGTGCTGGCCGAGCATGCTCAGGACTCTAGGTTCAGCCTCCACATGGCAGGTGGAGAAATGCTCTCTTTGCATTTTGACACTTCTGTGCTTTCAGTGTCTAGGATCCCGCAGAACAATAAGCTGCACTCACCAAAGTCAGGCAAAGTGACTTCCAGCCTCACTGTCTCCTCAGGGACTGTCCTCCACAGGGCTCACTCAGTGTGAGCATGAGCCATGTACCATGTGGGCACAGAGACTCAGCAGCAGACCTCAGCACCAAACCTGCTCCTGAAGCTGTCAACTCGGAGCAGGGCAGCTCATTAGACTCTGAGCCTGCTCTGCTGGCTTAGTGAACTAAGAATGGTATTGACATTTTAAGTGGCTGAAAAACTCCAGTAATATTGTTTCTGGAGGCAAGGAGATTACATGGAACTCGGGTGTCAGGAACCATGAGGCTGGCCGGGTCTGGGACAGCAGACAGGGTCAGGTCAGGTCAGACAGGGAGATGGAGGCAGGACCTCAACCCTGGGAGCAACCCAGCGTCCAGGAAAGATCCTGGTTCTCTGCTATGGCCAGGTACAGTGAGAGCCCTCCTGGGAGGAAGACGCAGGAGCAGGGACTGTAGGAACCTCTTGGCAGAACCAGAGGGACTGTGACTGCTGGGAATGGGGCTGGAGTGGGAGCTCACACAGAGGGCTGGGTGGGCCCTGCTGTGCAGCTGGGCTGACAGGATGTGGGGATCGTGAGACCTGGTGACTAGGGTCTGGTCTGATGCCTGGGTAACCAGGGGAAATCCAGTGCAGAAATGACATAAGACATACAATAGTTAGGATTTTCACTTGAGCTTCAAAGACAACCATTCTCATAAACGCATCATTTATTGTTATACTTAATCAATGAAAGTACAATGAACTATTTTGAGCTTGGATGGAGAGAGAAGGAAGTTAGGACACTTAGGAAAAATTCTACTTCAAGATAACAAATGTAGCCTTTGATTGAAAAGCCTACCGGTCATGGTGGCACATATCTGTTGTCCCAGGACTGGTGAGTCTGAGGCAGGCAGATCGTCACAAGTTTGAGTGAGTTCAAGGCCAAATTGGCCATGCAGATGCAAGTGGCCATTAGGTAACAGCTAGTGCTTGTCGTGGGACCTGACAGTCTATGGATTCCAACTGAGGAGGAGCCCATAGCCTTGTTTTTCTTCTTTGTAGTGCCCACATGTGGGGTCCACGTTATAAAGACCCCCAAGAACCTGAATCTTGGGAAAGGTGGGGCTCTAGCCCAGCCCAACTCTCCTCTACAACCCTCCTGGGTCCTAGGCTGCTGGTGAAACCCGCATGTTAGCATTATTTTCCTGGGCAGCTTCTTTAATACCTCCTCTCCCCTTCCCACCATCTTACTTGGTTCTGGTGTTTTAATTTAAATTTTAAGTCTATCTCCCCTTGTAAAATGACGGACAATAAATGAATAACCACTGACTGACTATTCATTCTCAAGTTTTCTCTCACCAGGAGACTCGGGGCATGAGGGGCACGCACCAGTGGACAAATAAGAGAGTTAGGGGCAGAAGAAGGACCTAGGGAGGGGTGGGTACTTTTCAAGAGCTTGAGTTTTAAACCCAGGTCCTGTCTGGGAGGCTGGGCCTGGGGGTTCAGCAGGCCTGTCTCCTAAGCTAACAGTGGCTCAGACAGCCTTTCCAAATGGTGAGGCTTTTTTTCCTAGGTTATGTCCAGGCTCCAATTCTTATACTGCCACCTACTGGATTCTCACCCACCAGCGGTTCTGCACTTGTGCAAGTGACAACCTCCACCTGCCCCACTTTAGTGGTTGGGGAGACACACCCAGACCCCGAAGCCATGTTCCACTGGATAGTGGGTCATGCATAAAGACCATTTGTCAAATTACTTGTTTCTGCCAGCCAGGGTCCCCTGAAGATAATGTGCAGAAAAAATTATCAGGATTTACTGAGGGAAGCACTACTCCTCCTTACACAGGCATGCTATTATGTTAGGTGATTTCCTAATTGATTATAGGCATCCAGATTGTTAGGGAACCCCAATTCCAGTCCTCCTATCAGGGAGATAGTTACCAGTGGGGAGACCAGAAGTGTAGGTGAAAGCCAGGCTTTCACTAAAGTTCAGCCAGGCTCACTAATCGTGATTCCACCTCATCGTGACTCCACCTCAGCCAAAAGCAGGACTGCCTTTTCAGTCCATCTACATGCTTCAACCAGTCCACGACTGTCCCCACTTGTATGTTTATGCCCTCTGCCATTTACTATAAAAGTAATTGTATTTTGCAATAAAGGGGAATAGTTCTTGAAACACTCCCGGAGTCTGCGTGGTGACTCTCCCTCCCAGTCTTGACTTACCATGATGTAATTCTTATTCCACCTGCCCACCAGCTCCTGTGGCTGCCTCTTCTGTGCCACTTGCCTCCCCACTTGTAAGAGACAGGAAAAGCAGTCAGAAGTGTCTGTGTCCACATCTTCACAGTCTTCCACCACAAGCCTGACCTCTGGCATAGAACTAGTCCCTTCTCAGGAGCTGACACCACAGAAGATCTCTTCACACCAACCTTTGCCCCTAGGTTGGCTCCTTACCAACCGGCACCAATAGAGCCCCCTAGGCGAAGTACAACTTCCTGGTCTACGCCATCATAGGTCCATGTCCGCTGACCTCTGACCGTAAGGCCCGGGCTCTGGGAACTCAACATCTGCTCCGGCTAGCGTTCCACCTCTTGGAGGAGTGACGGGCATCCACGGTACCACCCAAGTTCAGGTCTCTTTTTCAGTCAGGACTCGAGCACTGCACAGTGCAACTGGGTAAGTTTTCTGAGTACCCTGAAGAGTTGCTGACAGAGTCCACACTCTGGCAACAGCCTTCGATGTCTGGTGTTTCCTGGTTTCCTGCTATGCAGCAATAAAAAGGGAGAAGATGATAAGAGCCGCAAAACCAGTCAAACGATGAGACCTTTGCAACCGAACCTGATGGTAATCAGCCCACTGAGGTGTGCTTCAGGCCCCAAGATGGGCTCACATGTGATAATAAAAATGAGTGGCGAACTCCATCAGAAGTGCCACCTCCAGGCTGCCTTGGTCGGTGCGCCCCTGGGGATGTCCACGCCTATAATTATGACAAGTTGAGGATTGCCAGTCACGGCTGTGATGAGAATCTGCAGCTTTCCCACACCAGCATGTAA
This sequence comes from Petromus typicus, assembly GCA_004026965.1. NCBI lineage: Eukaryota > Metazoa > Chordata > Mammalia > Rodentia > Petromuridae > Petromus > Petromus typicus. Next base: position 17,841 of record PVIR01028618.1, on the reverse strand, counting down.
AAGCATTCTGCACACACTCTAATTTGAACCTGGAGGCTAGAGAGTGCCAAATGATCCTGGGTCAGCAATTCATTAGACAGTCAATTCCAGGAACAGAAAGGAGGGAACTCCAAAACTTCCGCCAGGGACTACTGGCTGGAACAGTCAAGTGGCTAATCAGGCCTTGACCAAGGTGGTGAAGTACACAACAAATGGGAGTGGAGGGAAGACGAACAGAGGATAAAGCCACACTGGCCTCACAGATAAGGCTCACGGGTGGCAGCACCCAGGAAGCAAGGCCATCCAGAGAGCAATGGAGACAAGTCTGAGAGCACTTTAAGTCCCAGTGGCAGAGCACTGGGCAAAGCGGTGCCTCTAAAGCTGCCCCTCTTTGCAGAGCCTCTCTGAGTGTGGATGAGGATGCTTGGCTCTGAGGGAGGTACTGTCCTTATTCCCAGGCAGAAATGAGGTCTTCCACCAGCGGCCCACCCATCTCCATATTTGGGCATCTTGCTCAGTTCTGATCCCATGTTGGGTGACCCACCCGCACCTCTGCTGCTGTATCTTTTTTTTTTTTTTTTTAAAGGTTTTTCGAGACAGGGTCTCGCTTTGTGGTTCAGGCTGGCCCTGAGCTCAGCCTCCAACTCACATCACAGCAATCCTCCTGCCTCTGCCTCCCGAGTGCTGGGATTATAGGTGTGAGCCACCACGCCCGGCACCGTGGTATGTGGTACTGGTTGCTGCTGGGCGTGAGTCTCCACACCCAGTATGGTATGTGGTTACCGGGGATCGAACCCGGTCCTTGCGCTTGCAAGACGCCGGAACCACTGAGCTAAATCCCCGGCCCCCTGTTGCTGTATCCTTTGAGGGAGTAAAAGAAGTTTGCTCTGCATGGCTCTGAGCCTTGGCAGGAGGTGATCTTCTCCCAGCAGCCTTCACGGTAACACCAAAGCACTCACACCAGTTACTGGAAGGGACACACGCTTTCTCTCAGCTGCTCTTTCTCTCAAGTCTCTGGGACCTGTGTCCTGGCTGCCCACAACCTGGCCCACATCCTACAGTCCCTCTTAGCGTGACCACTGGAGCTGTTTACCTTCTCTTGAGGCCTCCTCTGATTCTTGCCCCCAGGGGCAAACTTCGGAAGAGGCTTCAACTTTGTGCAGTTTGGCCCTTCTGGCTTTCCTTTCCAAGATGTTGTAGCCACGCATCTCGCTGCCTGCTTCCTCTGATAGGCAGCGTGGTGGTGGTGAATGCAGGAACTGGTCATCTCTGTTCATCAACGAGGAATCTGAGGCACCGTGGAAGGGAGGCCTCAGTTCCTCATCCGTGATATAGGGGTAAGAACAGGATCTACAGCACTAGGGAGGCAGAAGCAGGGTGATGGTGAGTTAAGGCCAGCCTGAGCTAGACAGAGCCCCAAACCCTCAGCTCCTTAGGGGTCTCTCACACCCCACCGGCAGCAAGTTCTGTCCCTTGTCCTGGCTCTCTGCTAAGGTCACTGTGCCACCACCCTGACTGGGGCCAGACCCCTTCCCTCTGAATGACTGGAACGCCCTGTACTTATTTCCTCTCCTGGGGAGGGTGAACCTGGACTCCTGTGGTCACAAACCCTGCAGTTTCACGCAATGGGGCTGGCGCATGCGCAGTGAACTGGAGGTGCTCATACCAGACGCCTCCATTGGCTCCTTGGCGTCTTTTGCTGCCTGGTCACTCTCGGACGCTGCCTACTCGCGCCCGGCCCTGGACACTATAACTTCTCACATTGACAGCCCCGCAACCCCAGGTAGGCTGGGCCACCCCGCCCTGATCTATCCAGTGGCTCTGTCCCATTCGGCGTCCCCTAAGACGACTGCGAGCCCTGGGCCACCACTTCCGGAACTGCGCTTGCTACACCCCGCACTGCCCCTGTGCCTCAGCACCCGCGCTTCTGTCTCGGGATCTCTGGCCTGCTCTACGCATCCCCGACCACAGTGGCTTCCTCCCTGGATTCCACTCAAGTCATCAGTCCCTTGGATAACTCCAAAATAACTGCTCTGCCAGGCGTGGTAGTGTACGCCTTTAATCCCGGCACGCAGAGGCTGAGGCAGGTGGATCGCTACAAGTTCCAGGCCACCCTGGACTGCACAGTAAGTTCAAAGCCTGTGACACATGGCAGGGCTCCTTCTCAAAACAAACAAAACTGATTTTGGTTTCTAGCCAGTCAAAGCTCTACTTTCAGTCCTCAGTTCATTTTCTAAATTTAAACGCAGTGTATTCGTGTAGATACCATCAAACGACGGGTCAAACAAGTGATGTCTCCTGCGTTTCTCCACATTCCCCACCCAGGAAAAGGTGTAAATTCATGCTGAAAACGGAGGAGTCATTTTTGATGCTCTTTTTCCCTCTTTACCTTCTACCTGCAGATGATCAGGTGCGTCCAGCTCTAACCCTCTCGCTTCTTTAACCCCCAGTCTCCTCCTAACCGCTCTTGCCTACAAACCGGCCTGTGGTTCCTTTGTTTCTCATTCTTACTCATCATTCTCTGTTGCTCTTACTCATTCTCCACACTGTGACAAACAGAACTCTGGAGCCGGATGCGGTGGCATACACCTGGACTACCACAGTCTGGGAGGCTGAGGCAGGAGGATGCCAAGTGCAAAACCAGTTTGGGCAACTTTCTGACTTAGGAAGAACTTGTCTCAATAATAATAATAATAATAATAATAATAATAATAATGATGATGATGATGATGGGCTAGGATGTGGATCAGTGTGAAGGCCCCGAGTTCAATTCCCTGTACCACCCTCCCACGCACACAGCCCACAGGATCCCTCTCTACAGCCTCGGTGGCTCCCTCTTGTCACAGATCTGAGTCCTGCTGTGATCCACAGGGTGCTGTCCTTGAGAACAGCCTCTCCTCAACCACAGCGGCCTCCTGTGTAGTTAACACAGCAGTGACGCCACCCCTGCCTTTGTTCCCCGTCCTCTCCTTGTTTTCAAGGCTTAGATTAAATGTCACTTCCTCGAGGAGCTTTCTCTCCCCAACAGACATGTCTCTGTTCACATGGTCATCACTCCCTTTGTTCTCTTTCCCCCTGGCCCTGGTCACAACAGGGCTGACCACACAGACTCAGCTCTGAGCCTCGTGCATCTCATGTCCACGCAGCCCTGAGGCGGGAGTCGGACCTGCTGTCCCCATGCGCATCAGGACCCAGCTGTCGGGCCCGGTCTTTCTTCTCCTGACTTCAGCTGGACTTCTTGTCTGGGAAGAAATTTAATTTACACTTGAGCTCCACCTTGAAATGTAATGCCTCTCAGAGGTAACGCCACCTAGTGGGGGTCAGGCAGAGTGACAGGCGAAGTTAAAACTTTTACCGCCAGATGCCAAGGCCCCCAAATGAAGGGCTGGGGAAAAATGGTAGTAGGAATCGGAGAACAGAGAGGGACTTTTCTGCTCTGTGCCTCGTGTGGAAACCCCGAGTGACCCCCAGCCCAAGGAGCCACACCTCTGAGCTGGAACTTCTGGCTAGCTTTCAAAGTCGTCTAATTACTTCCTCAGGACTGTTAAAAAAAACCCAGAGTGCAAAGGCCAGCTGGAAAAAGTCGAAACACTGCTTTCTGTGTCCAAGGGCAAAACTATACCAATTAACTTAATGATTTGAATGGGCTTTATTTTCTGATTCTAGAATTGGGGAACACTTCATTCCACAAGATAGATAGATGAGTGTTCTAAGAAGCGGGGTAGGGGGTGGGGGTGGGGTGGGCCCTGGCTTGTCTCAGAGTCAGAAGGGCCCAGGAGAGCAGGAACAAGAAACAAGCAGATAGGTCATGTCAATGACACTTTCCTGGTAAAATCACAGAAGGAGGCAGAAGAGTAGAACAGTCATTGTCCGATCAATCGAGATCACTACTTTCTTGTGTGTAAGGATTGGGGCAGAAGCCACTTCACTGTCACAACAATTGAAACTGTCTCCTTCCTCAGAATGTCAAATACATAGTTTCAGCTTAACAGAAGTTTAGCAAGGGTGATATCATTTTGTCTCTTACCTGCTGTTAGACCCTAGAGCAGAAAAGAACACTAATTCAAGACAGAGTGGCCTGTGTAATTCATTCATTTATTTTTTTCTTGTATTTGTGTGTGTGAGGATTGAACCCACTGAGCCCTTTTCATTTTGTTCATTGAACCCCTTCCAGCCCTTTTTATTTTTTATTTTGAAGCTGGGTTTTGCTAAGTTCCCCAGATAGAACTCGAACTTATGACCCTCCTGGCTCAGTCTCAGGGCTGAGGCGACAGGGACACACCACAACAGATGCCCAGATTGTAAACTAACCCATATTCCTCACAATTATACTTCTTGAAAGTTTTAAATGATCATTTGACAGATTTTTCTAGAAAACCCCAGAGTGGATTATTATCTTAAAGAGTTACTGAAGATGATCAAGACTGATTCAGAAATGCCCTTTACACTCAAGGTAAAGGTGATCAGCAAGGTTTGATTGTAAAGCAGGACAGGAAAATTGGATACACGTAGGTGCTGCTTTCCGCCAGAGAAGTGGCCACTACACTGACCCGGCGGGAGCAGAATAACTGCCAAACCTGCTAGGGATTCGAAGTGCGAATTGTGTCCTCTGAAATTGAAGAATGAATTCTAAGAACCATGGAGGTTAAAAGTAGGAAAAATTTATTGAAAGATAGCTTCTAAGAAAGACAGGAGGGGGACCGGTATAGTCAACCACAAGTACAGTCACTTAATATTGATCCAGTGAGAAATCACAAGATGGACAAAACTGTGATCAAAAGATTACAAGGGTATGGTAACTTAGGTGATATTGATTAAATATCCAGGGGGGAAGCAAGTCATGCAGCAAGTGAATGAACAAGGATTTTCGGTCCATGGTCTTTCCAGGAAGGGATGGGTAAAATCCTGGCCCCGAGCCGAGGTGATTGTTACCTGTTTAGAATATCAATCACTACTGTTCATCCCCAGGGAAGCGCTGGTGTGGTAGTTTCTCTTTTTGCAATGTTGGTCTTGAGCAAATGTGCCTCAGTGGTCCTCCATGTTGGCTCCTCCTGACACCCTCAACTGCCGACAGCATATGGAATTGACTTACCTATCTGCAGTAACGTCGCTGGGTAACTCAGGCTTGGTGGAAATTTCGATGAGGAAAATCTTACCTTCAGCTCTGTGTTTTTCAAATGTGCCTGCACACCTGTGGATGCCTTTGTCACTAGAGGACTGTGTGGCCTGTCCCATGACCTCAGTCATGGACCACACGCACTCCAAGTTTCATGAACCTCAATTTAAAAATTATTTTATGTGCCTCTCCTTCCTTGCAAGGGCAAGGTCCTTAGTTTGATCACTGGTATCATTTTTTTTTTTTTACTAGTCTGCAGTACATAATGATTATGTCCACCTTTCCCTGCTTCCTTCCCCCCGCCCCTCCATGCAGTGCAGTTGTGGCTCCTCCTCTGGGTGCTTCTTTTTTTTGTAATTTTTTTATTAGTCCATATTTGCAATATATAATGATCACATTCTTCCTAGGAAGCAGGCACATGTGCATCACAAACCTTAATTCATTTTACATCCTTTCCCTTCCCCTTCTTCCATTTCTGTTATCTTTTTCTTATTTTACTCTTAATTTACTTATACTTTGAGTTTCTCATATAAGTGAATCCATGTGTTATTTAAGATTGTGTATCTGACTTATTCTACTTAACATTGTGTTCTCCAGGCGCATTCATTTTCCCACAGATGACTCCAGTTTATCCTTCTTTGTGGTGGAACAGCGCTCCACTGTGTGTAAACGCCACATTGCTTTATCCGCTCCTCTGTGGATGGGCCAGTTCCAACCTTTAGCTATTATGAACTGTGCTGCTATTATTATAGTCAACTAAGTTAGACAGAAATTAATACACAGTTAGAGAGGGTCCAGGCTTTCAAGGAAGTCAGCAGAAAAATAAAGGTCACAATTGTGGCTGGAAGTGCATCTGAAAAAGAGCAGATGTGAAGACCAGGCTTACCGACCGCCCAAGGGATGAACAGAAACTTGAGATTACACTGTTTCTGGTACCAGCCAGTCAGTCCTGATGTGCACCCCACACAGGTCAGCGACCAGAACCTCTCGGCCCATCCCTCCTCCACCTGCTTCTGGTTTCAGTGTCACAGATAAGCTAAGATCAGTGATGGCCTCTGTATGCCCTTGCTACACGCTCCCCCATGATCAATATGAGTTAAGTGGCTGTCCCTGTAATCTTACTGATTTATTATAGCTTGGCTCTCGTATCCATATTGTGACTTTGCTGTGTAAATTTCCCTGACAACCCACCAGAGACCCCTTCTGTTCCTCAGGTGCTGTCCCTAATCTCCAATAAAACTTTCCTATTCTTTTGTCCTTTGGAATTCGTTCTTGACTTCAGGGGACAAGAACTCGGCATATCAGACATCTAGCACGTTGGAGTTACATTTCTTCTATATCACTATAAACATGGGCATTCATGTATCTCTGTGTTTTGTTCCTTTGTAGTGCCAGCTGGTTTTATTTATTTACTTATTGGATTTTTTGAGACCACTACGTTGTTCAGGTTGGCATTGAACTCACTTTGTAGCTCAAGTTGGACTCAAACCCCCATCAATCCTCCTGCCTCAGCCTCCCCAGTGCTGGGATACCAGGATTGAGGTTTCTAACGTGATGCTCTGTGATGTCTTTTATTTTGGAGGAGATACAGAGAAAGGGAAGAGTCCACCTTGCCTCGATTTAACAGGGAAGTGTGAGCAGAGTACAAAGCTGGCCCAGGCAGCATCCTTGGCCCAGTTCCCTGGGCCTCAGCACTGGGAACGCCCCAGCAGAAGGGAACCGCAGGAAAGATGCCCAGCGCGAAGTGGAGGCACGGGGCTGGGCCAGCTGCCCCAGGAAGCCGATAATGCCCTCCTGCTCTAGGCTCCCTGCCTGGGCGAGGCTGAGGCCAAGGTGCGGGCGGGGCAGCGAGGAGCTGGGTCGCCCCGGGCCACATCAGCAGCGCTTTGGGGTGGGGCGGCAGCACAGTGCGCCTGCGCAGAGGGCCGTGTGGGCGGGGGAAAAGGGCGGGGCAGGCTGGAGGGCCGGGCGGTACGCCTGCGCGCCCGGCGCGGCGGGCGGGATGAAGGGCGGGGCGAGAAAGTGGGTGGGGCGAGGGCGAGAGGCTGGGGTGCCGGTGCCGGCTGTCAGCGCTGGCCGAGGGTGCGAGGAGGCGCGCACACGAAGGAGCCTCGCGGGACCGCCGCGCGCCCCGCCGCGGGTGTCCGCAACCAGGTGAAGGCCACTGGGTCCCGCCCGGGTCTCGGGCGGTGTGGACCGGGTGTTGTCTCCGCGCGCAGCCGCCGCTTGGCCGGCAGGTGGTCTGGGCGCCGCGGCGTGGGCGGTGGCGCTGGCCGGGCGTGACGGGGACGGGCCCAGCCTCCCGGACCGGCGCCGAGGGGCGAGCGCCCGGAGCGCCGCTGGGCCGGGGCCGCTGTGTCGCCGGGTCGTGTCGTCGTAGAGCCCCTGTGTGTGTCAGTGGAAGAGGTGACAGTCTGTGGTGTGACACGTACACTGCGCCCAGATGTGTGCCCCACGCATGACACCCTCTGGTAAGTGAATACGTCTTGAAATTCAGGCGGCGCTCGCACAAGGCTCAGCCCCAGGTGTGGCTTTTGCTGAAACCACGAAGTTTTGTGACTGTTGCCACCACCCAGGACATTTTTATATCCCCCAGAGAAGCCCTGTACCCGTGACAGTCGCCGTTCATCTCCCCAACCCCACGCCTTGGCAACCAGGACCCCACTTCCTGTTTCCATGGGCTTGCCGGGTGTGGACCTTTTCTATAAATAGGGCTTATCTTCGGTGGCCCTCCTTCCTAGAGCATCTTCTCGGGCTTCGTTCATGTCGTAGTTTGTATCATTTCTTTTCTTTCTTTCTTTTTTTTCCAGCCTGGAATTTTCATTTAGTGCTTTTATTTCTTGTACACAAATGATGTTCAGTGTATCCACATTTTACTCATCCATTCATTAACAATTGGGCTGATTTCCCCCTTTCAACTGTTGAGTGTAGTGCTGCTGTGGACATTTGGGGACGTGTTTTTGGTTTTTTTGCAATACTGGGGTTGGAACTCAGGGCCTGTAGCATGCTGGACAAGGGATATACCACTGAACTGCATCCCCAGCTGTATGGAGAGAAGATACAGAAATAAAGATACAGTTTGACATAGATAGATACAGATGTAGGTGGAGGTATAGAGAGACAGATACTTTGGTTTTATTTGTGGTGCTGGGGATGGAGGCCAGTGCCTCTAACGCTAGACAAGCACTCCACCACAGAGCTACATCTCTAGCGCTGTGGACCTGTTTTTAATAACCTTGGACGTATATTCCTAGGAGTGCAGTTGCCCAGTGTTTAACTTTTTCAGAAACTGCCAGCGTTTATCATAGCAGCAACACTGTTTACCACAAAGCAGTGGAAACAGGGTTCCACTTTCCCTTCACTTGCTCATCAACCTTTGTTTTTTGTTTTGTTTTGTTTTATACTGGGAATGGAACCGAGGACTTTGTGCTTGCCAGGAAAGCACAGCTCCACCAAGTTAAATACCTGGCCCTATCTGGCTGTTTTGGCCATGATAAAACACCTGTTCTATGAGTGTGAAGTTGTATCTCTTTGTGGTTTGGATTTGTATTTTCCTGACGGCTAGCAATAGTGAGTATCTTTTCATTTACTCATGGGCCATTTGTGTATTTTTTATATATCCTTTTAGATCATTTGCCCATATTTTCATTGGGTTTGGCTTTTTATTATCAAGTTGTATTGTTCATTTATGAGGGGAAAAAAAAAACCTCTAGACCTGGTGTTTGGCACAGATGAAAAGTCAGCCCACAGGACACCAAAACCTGCAGTGCTCATCCAGGTGCCTGGGTAAAGGTTAAATAAGTGCTACTTAAGTGTAAGACCCAACCTGTTAATTTTCAGCGTCTTAGGGCCCCTCTCATTTTCTGGTGCACTGAGAGAAGGCACAGAAGAGAGGGTCCTCACTAGAGCCAGAGACCTTGGTATGAGAAGTCCGGATATGGGTGCCTCGCTAAGTAAAGGAGTAAATGCCAAGCACACATGACTCAGTGAAAGCTTCATATGCTTCTCAGCAGAGCAGAGGACCTTTTTTTCCTCATCTGTGTAACTTTTATTGCAGTTTGTTCATACTTGGGTGGATAATAAATACTTTCTGATGGCCCTGAAGTTAATTGCCATTCAGGATGCCATTGTGGATGTTGCACTGTTAATTTATGGATGCATATAAATTCCGCACAAAGTCTTTTGCAGGAAAAATTTCTTCAAGACTGAGCTGAACCCTAAATAAGTATACTAATGGGAAAGCAGAGACTTAGAGCCCAGGAAAGGATGAGCATAACTAAACCATAAGTAAATAACAAAGTATTTCCTGAACTATAAGAGTTCTAAGTTTATAATCTTACATCAACTGAATGCAAATCAGACCCTCAGTGGTTAGAGAAACACTAAAAGGGAACCTCAGGCAATGTTAAAGGCAGCCACCTAGCTAAACCACTCTAACTGGATTCTTGTTCAAGACAGACCAGGGTCATCAAACATCACCTGAAGGGTAACAGCAAATGAGGAACCTGATCAGGTAACCAGGTGTGTGTTTTGTCCAAACCAACTTAAGGAGGTTCTTTGCTCAAACAGAATTTTGGCTGAGTGCCTGTAATCATGGCACTTGGGAGGCTGAGGCTGGAGGGTTATCGTGAATTGGGGCCAGTCTGGGCTACATAGTGAGTTGAAAACTAGCTAGTTGAAGAGTAGGGAGATCCTGTCTCAAAAGAAAAAAAGTCAATTATGTAGATTTCTCACTGAGAAATATGGGAGAAACCTCTCATTTGTTCGGTTCCTCTTCCTTTTGCCTGTCCTATTCTCTCTCACTAACTCTTCTTCCAGAGTTCAGGAATTGGCTGGAATTCCTGCTGGTCATAGTGACACCTCAGGGTGTTAATAGCCCTGTTTCTCCACATCCTACTTAAATTGCAGTCAGGGCTGGGGTAGCTCTGTGGCAAACTGCTTGCCCAATGTACAGGATAGTGTTGTTGGTGTGACCTCCAACACTGCAAAATAAAACACAACAAAAACAAAAGTTGAGATCAGATTCAGGAAGTCCAAGGGGGTTTAAAATACCACTAACTAGTACTTTTTGTTGTCCGGCTAAGCCCTTGTTAAAGTCTCCCTTCCAAGAGGAAAGTCCTATCCTAGGAGCCTCCTTATCTGGGAAGCTTGTCTCCCTCGAGGGTCAAAAGTGTTCAGAGAAGAGTTAGTGAGGGGCAGTGGAGCATCGACCTTTCTCCTGTCTCCAGGACTGTGATGGGTGTGAGGAGAAACATCCCGTTAACCTGCTGGCTCCTACGAGTGGGCAGATTCTGCCGCCTGTGGAGAGGGACTCACAGCCCCACTCTCATCACTGAATATGTTGTGTGCAGTGAGCCTCAAAACTGAATCGCCATTCATAAATTGACAGTCTGTTTTCCTAGGAAGTAACTAAATGTCTTAACTTTTAAGTGAGTGATCACTTCATTAAGTGGTTTGATATAGAGAATATTCAAGTCTGTTTCCTTATTTTACTCCTTATTTACTTATTTGGTTTTTTTGAGACACTATTTAGACTAGGCTAACCTTGAACTCACTGTAGCCTAGGCTGCCCCCAAATTCAATGATCCTCCTACCTCAGCCTCTCCTGAGTTCTGGAATTATAGTCATGCATCACAAGACCTAGCCTCTCAAATATTTATTGAGTGTCTGCTATATAACAGGCCCTGGGTTAGGCTCTGAGTTACATCCAGCGACCAACAGCAGTGAGACCTTAATTTCATGGAGTTTAAAGTGTAGAGGACTTTGGGATCACAGAGGAAGGAGAACTAATTTGTGTTTGGGTGCATGTGTGCATTTGTGCATATGTGCGTGTATGTATTACTGGGACCTTCATATTGAGCTACATCCCCCAACCCACTTTTTTATTTTTTGTTCTGAGACAGGGTCTTGCTATGTTGCCCAGGCTGATCTTGAACTTGTGATACTTCTGCCTCAACCTCCACAGGGCTAGGATTATAGATGTGTACCACCAGAACTAGTCTAAGGAGGATAAGGAAGTAATGTTTAAGAACTGAGATCATTAGTAAGATAAGTAACCAAGTAAAAGGGAAGAGTAAGGACGAGGGAGATGATTTCAGGTGAAAAGAACAGATACAAAGACCAAGAAGTAGGAGTGTGGTACACTGAACTGATAGTTTTCATATTTTACCTACAAGTGGATTATGAAATCAGTTTAGAGGGTTGTTTGACCATCGTGTATAAAAAAGAAATAAAATACAAAGCAAGTACGTGTCACACATAATTCTCCTAGACTGTGCGATAGATGGGGTTGTTGATACAGGATTTAGTTAACTTAGTAAAGAATTTGGACTTAGAGGAGATGAGAATCCAGTGGAGTGCCCATTAGTGAGTTGTAGGAACTAAGCCAGAGGCTGACTCTATACCTTTATTAGAAATGTTATGTAGTAAAAGTGGCTCTGCTTTTAGTACTTGGTTTTGGACAAAGACAGACATTTTCGTAGGTTCTTTTTTTTCCCAGTTGAAGTCATGTTAATGATAGAACTGCATTCACTTACTTAGTTTTGGGACAGAGCCTCCCTAAATTGCTGTTTTCCAGACCAGGCTTGAATTTGACATCCTTCTGCCTCAACCTCCACAGGGCTGAGATTACAAGTATGTGCCACCACACCTACCAATCAACATTCACTTATTTAAAAGATAATATAACAAAACATACTGTAATCTTCTGTTAAACAGTACAGATGAGAAAAACAAGAAAGACTTTGTACTTTGGGGATTTTTCTCCCGAAAATACAAGGAAGTGGTGTAGATTGCTCTAGGAGTGGCATTTGGCTTGTGTTTGAACAGAGTGTTCTCACAAAGGGTGGGTTGAAAAGATGCAGAAGACAAAGGGCATGAAATAGAGTATATCAGTCAGGGAAGTCAACAGAAAATGGATTTTGCTTGCAGAAGAAGTAAAAATATAACACTTGTGTCCCCAGAAAACTTACAAATAAAGAGTGACATCAGGTTGTTACCAAAAATTTGTACTGTCACAATACCATGACTTCACTGGATTACACTGTGACACCAACAGAAGGGAAACTTCTTCCAATTCTTGATTATGATAAGTACAAGATAAGTTAGGAAAAAAATCCTGAAAGACGAAGAGAATTCATTTCTGATTTGGGTTTCTAAGTGTATTTTTGAGATGTCTAAATTTTGCTAATTTGTTTTATAAATACATTTACATGTGTTGGGTGTGAAAGTGAGATGCTGTAATCAAATTTTGCTGAGATAGGGATGGCTTTTAAAGAGCACTTACTAAATTATATATCTTTAAGTTCACAGAGTGCTAGTTGAAGCAGCATGCCGTAGAGCTAAGTTGAAACTGTTAACTTGTGTAAATTTATCCCAGAAAATGACTCTTAAGTGTGGGAAAGTGTCATGACAAGGCTGTTCATTTCTGTGGCAGTGTAATGTAGTCAGGCAGATGTGCCGCTGTGGGGAAAGGCTGCATCACAGCAGGACAGCCACTGCCAGGAAAGCCACAGGCACATCCAGCTCATGGGTGTCTGTCTTTTCCCATTACCACTCATTGCTTTTCAGACTTCAGGAAGGGATTTTAGGATCTTCAGTTGGGTGAAGGCTGAGCACTGTGGTGCTTCCAGGCTGCTGCTTTGCTTTTGCAATTGCTCTATCTATTGAATTTCACCTTGGGGTTAGTTTAAGCCAGGTAGGGAGGGGAAGGGATTTAAGAAGAATGAAGGTGTGTTATGTCCGTGTGCCAACTTCAGCAATGACTGTGACCATTGTGTACAAACACAGACCAAAGAAATAAGGGTGGAAAGGAAGCACATGGCCTGGTTTAGAAGCTGAGATCCTGTTCCCTCTGGGGAGGCATTCTGTCCCTCCCTGGGTGACACTGAGGCTTGGCCACAGACTCTTCTCCGACCTGGCCGTGCTGTCTTCAGGTTTCTGTCTGCTTCCATTGACTTTGTTAGATTGGTGTCCTGTCTTCTTTTTCCCCTCATTTTTCTAAATATCACTTATTCTTTAAAGTTCAGCTCACCATCATTTTAATCATTCCTCCTTTCAGTTTGGCAAATGCATTTTGTCAAACACTGAATATGAATCATGTAGAAATGAAGGGCAGAACCGAATTTGTAAAACTTTCTACTCTATAAAGCTGTAGCTGACTTCTTAGGTAGACCTACACCCTTCCACAACACCCCACACCCCGTTGTTCATCTTTGTAAGCTTTGTACATTCTACTTTTGTTACAGTTGAAGTTTGGAGCCTTGGAATACTGGCTTCCCTGGGGCTTAGAAGTTCCTTTGTTGTTAAAGAAGATTGCTTTTCCATGATAGGTGGAAATGAATACACTGTTCTAATCAGTGAAGCGTACAGTCTAGTCTGTACACTGTACTAACCAGTGAGACGTGTAAGCTTGTAACCAATAGAATTGCTAAGCCTAGCCAATGAGATTATTCTAAGTGTAACTCTGCCCTTTAACTTCAAGAGCGTTTTTTTGTAAGAAAAGTATAAAAGCTGGACTTCAGCAGAGCTGAGGCACTAGCCTCTTTGTGGAGAGGTCTCAGGCTGGTCCTCCTGCATTAGAAAAAAGCTGTATACTTTGCCTCCGAAGCTCCTGAGTGTGTCTTCCATTCTCCTGGACTGGCTGTGCTGACTCAGAGCTGCAGCACTTGAGCTGCGTACATTAGCTGGTGTCCTGCTGCTTCCGAATTCTGTACCCAAGGCTCCACAGAGCTGTAAAAGGATGTGTTTCATGCCAGTAACTGCAGAGTGCACCAGAATTGAGCCCTGTGAGTGCCTTGGTACCAGCAGGCAAGGCGGGGTAGAATCTGGTTGTTTCTAGGTCTTCGGAATAGATTTGTCCATTTATTGAGCACCAGGAGACCATTCAAAGATCGGTTATGAACCAGAAATGTCCTTGGACCAGAGCCATGTGGCTGAGGTGGAAAGGTCACAGGACCTGCAGTGTATCCTTGTCACTCACTGCTCCTAGCAACCCTGAATTCCAGACCTATATCTTCCTTTCCTGCCTGTATAACTTCAAGCATATCAACCTCTCTGAGGCTCTGTTTTCTAGAGTGTACACAGAGTGAGCATGCCTATCTCCTAGGTTTTTAAAGAAAGATTCAGTGAATGTATAAATACTTTTTTTTCTCTCTGTAGTAGCATTGATTTAAAGCCAAACAAGTGGTCTTTCCTTCAGGTTTCTGAAAATATTTTGGAGGACTTACCTGATTGATTCTAGTCCTTTGAAGTTTTCTTTTTTCCTTTGTAGTTTGAGAATTTTTTTTTTTATATATACGCTTCCTGTTTATGGTAAAGAAACTAATAGAGCCAAAGGAATATCTCATAGGGTAATAAAACTTTTTTCATTGTTATTTAATGTATTTCACTGTGACTTAGTGAAAATAGACTATTATATCTGTAGTAAAGATAACAAAGTTAATAGGAGGCCCTAGAGTCTGAAATCCAGCTGCCATTCTTTTATTTTATCTGCCACTTTTCTCCATCTTTAGATAACAATTAATAAATAACTTTAATAGTAACAATTTTATTTCCATCAAAAAAATGAGAAATCTCTAGTATTTCCAGACAGACAGAGTTTCAAAATGACCCCACACTCACAGCTGAGTCCATCTTTCTGATGTTTCTTGCATTCTGGTTAGATAGACTTAGTTCTTTAGTTCGAAACAATCCTTGTGGTGTGATTTAATAGCCAGCCATGGTGGTGCATGCCTATAATCTCAGAACTCAGGAGGCTGAGGTAGGAGAATTGCTGTGAGTTTGAAGCTAGCCTGAATTACATAGTGAGACCTTGCCTCAAAGAAACAAACAAACAAACAAAAAATTTATAAAAAGATAGTCTTTTATTATAAATTATAAAACTTTCATTTAAACTGAGTCCTGTGGCATCCATCTGTAATCCCAGTACTCTGGAAAGCTGAGGCTACAAGGATCATAGGTTCAAGCCCAGCCTGAACAATTTGGTGACTTAACAAGTCCTTGTCTTAAAATAAAACAAATTTGAAAAGTGCTGAGGATATTACACTGCAAAACAAGTTTATATTTAGCTTTCTTTTTTGAATTAAAAATATGATATATAGTATTAGAATTTAGAAACAGTATTAGGACTCCTTCTATTGCCAGTTTCATTTTCTTTTTTCCCTTTAAAACATTGTGGTTTCGAGGGTCTGGTATGTAGCTTAGTGGTAGAGCAGGTGCTTAACATGCATAAGGCTCTGGGCTCAGCCTCTTCTTTTCCATCCCCCACCAAAAAAGCGAACTAAACCACTTTTGAGAACTGTGGTTGCCTAAGACCAGCACTGTTCAGTGTGTGTAAAACTGACACATACTCAATGCTTTATGGCACACTGGCAATAAACTGAATGAAAAGTAGGACAGGTAGATTGTATAAAATGTAAATATTAAACTCTTAATTGCTTTTTACACAAAGTTGGAACCAGCCACTGACCTGAAAATTATTGGCCAGGCTTTCAATACAGCAGTGTCCAGCATTTTTATGAATATGCGATATAGTATATTCACAGTAAGAGGAGATAGAAATAGAAAGTTAAGTTTTGTGTCTTTCATAAAAATGTACTACGTTGCATAATCATAAAAATGATAATAGTGATAAAAATGGTGCACTAGCTAATACTTAGGAAATGGTCAGTGTAAGTCTCTAGGCACATTACATGTATGAAGTCACTGAATCCTAACAAAACCCAACATGGAAATACTTTTTTATGGGAAACTTCTTTTAGAGCATAAGTCCTGACACAGCTGAGAGTCAGAGTGTCTGCTAAAGTGGTTTGCTCAATGTCAATATTATTAGTTTTTTGACATTTTTCAATTGAGATTTGAAGATCTGATGAGTCAGCAACTTGCACCCCTCCCCCCGCCCCCATGCACTGCAAGACTAGTGTGCTGGCATGCACGTATGGGCCCCCACACTAAGCAGGCTGAGAGGGAGATTGGCTGAACCATAAGCTTAGACCAGCTGAGGTAATGAAGCAAGATTTTAAAAATTTTTAAAAATTACTGTTGCAAGCCATATTACTGGCTTACCTAACAAAAGCATAGAAAATACTTAAGAAAATGCTGTATATTTTCAGACATAGCAGAAAGTATTTATCATAAAGATTCATATGAATAATACAACTCTGAGTAGATAATTAGTAAAGGCCAAGCATGGTGGCTCATACTTGTAATCCCAACACTCAGGAGGATGAGTCAGGAGGATTATTGTCAGTTTAAGACCATCCTGGAATACATAGTGAGCTCAAGGCCAGCCTGAACTATGTAGTGAGACCCTGTCTCCAAACACCAAGAAAAAATTTACTTTTTAAAGGCTACTATCCTTAAAGTAGAGGTAAGATTTTAGACAGGTATGGATTTTTATAATCTAAATATAAATCCATATTACTTCTTAAGACAAAAAAACCTATGTCTTCCTCAACCACAGGGTATATACTTACAAGGCAATCTCGACGTGCTTATTAGCAAATCGACACTGAAAGAGGGAAATAAAACTTGATCTTTAGAAATTCTTTAAAAAACAATACTTGAGGGAAAACAATTAGACCTCTTTGTGACACACGATTTATTGGTGTTATTTTCTTTTGGCTTGTTTTTGTTTTGTTTGTTTGTTTTGGAGATAGGGTCTCACTGCATAGCCTAAGCTGGCCTCAAACTCATAGCAATCCTCCTTCCTCAGCCTCCCAAGTGCCAGGATTACAGGCATGCTGTGCCACACATGGCTTGTTTGATGCTATTTTTCATTTTGAGGTATATGTGAAGGGGTGGGGAGGAGATAGTTCAGAATTGGCAGTATTTCTGGGCCTCCTTTGGAACTTGGTTGGGCAGCCGGAGTTATTTGTCACAGTTTTCTAACAAATATATGACATAAATGAAGTCGTGGCGAAGCAGAATGGAACACAGCAGATGTGTGGGTTGCTTGCACGTTGAGGACCTGTTAATTGAATGAAGACTGCTGTCATTTAATCATGCTGGACTGATGGGGAATGTGTGGAGAGGAAGTACAAAGAAAAGAGCAGCATTGCAGACATCCTGGAGTTTAGAAATAGAGAAACGAGGCCTAGAATTTAGCTCAGGGGTTCTGGTGCCTGCCTTGCAAGTGTAGGGGCCCAGGTTTGATCCTTGGTAACCACATACCACAATGCTGGGTGTGGCGACTCACGCCCACCAGCAGTCAGTACCACATACCACAGTTCCAGGTGTGGTGGCTCATGCACTTGGAAGGCAGAGGCAGGAGGATTGCTCTGAGTTGGAGACTCATTTGCACTACATAGTGAGTTTAGGGCTAGCCTGAACTACAGAGTGAGACCCTGTCTCAAAAAAAAAGAAAGAAAGAAAAAATGTGTATAAAAATAAATAATAGTGGGCCACGGATGTAGCTTAGTGACACTGCACCTACCTGACAAGTGCAAAGTCCTGAGTGCAATCCCTGGTACCAAAAACATTTGGTAGAGAAATTTGATTGGTATTTTATGAAATACAAAAAGTGAAACACAAACCCATATGTACAACGTAAGCCTGATTTTGTCTTAAACACATTGTGAGAGATAACTAAAGTCCTCTGACACAGAGGGGGCCAGTGGTGACTGTCTCTGGATGATGGTTTCCAAGGAAGCAGTTTTGGTGGATCCTTGGATGTTTTCTTTTTTCCCATTGAACACAGATTGCTCATGTGAAGAAAACGTGAACAGTTCGTGGAGGACTCTTGCCAG
>PVIR01028617.1:0-21799 GCA_004026965.1 Petromus typicus | reverse complement strand
GTATAGGAAAACGTTGGAATCCAGCCGGGAGAGGCAGAAGGAGAACTGAGCCTTGTGTGCTGGTGGTCTGTGCATGCTGCACAGACAGCTGGGCCCCGTTGGATCCCAGGGTGTCAGCGGCCCCCACTGTGGCAGGGAAGGGCCGCCATGCCCTGCCAAGCGCTGGTTGGGGTGCAGATGTCCAGGCAGGGTCTTGGGGAGCAGGGCAGGAGGTTCAGAACCTGAATCCCTGTCTCTGTCTCTAAAGATCACGCTGCGGGACCTGGTGTCGGTGAATGAGAGGCTGGTGTATACCCCGCACCCGGACCACCCTGAGAAGTGAGTCCCCAGCCTGGGGCCACACAGAGTGGCCTGGGTGGTAGACCCTCACAGCCAGCTGGCCCTGACCCTATGCTCTTGCAGGACGGTGCTCACGCAGGAGGCCGTCATCTCCGTGGAGGGCACGGGCCTGGGCCGCTACCTGGAGAGCCTCATGGCTAGCACCATATCATCCAACGCCAGGAAGGTGCGCCCAGGGCTCCATGCCGAGAGCTCAGTCCCTTCCCTAGGCCCTCCAAGTGCAAGGCCCCTGAGGCTGCAGTGTCCCCAGCCCAACAGTGACAGTGACGCTGTCAGGCAGGGCACCTGAGGCACCTCTCGCTGCTTGATCCGGGCGAGCTCTGTGCAGCTGGAGACGAGGAGGGGTGTCCTGGGCCTGAGCCCCAGAGAGCCCGGGAGTGGAAGGGCCTGGAGTTGCCACACACGCCTCTGCCTCTCCTCGGGCCACACCTCCCCGGAGTGGTCCCCCTACGACTCCATCTTCGTCTTGGGCACTGCTACCCACCTGCCTGGGTGACACCCTTCCTTCCCTGCCACAGTCACTGTGGAGGGCTCCTCACAGGTGGCAGAGCCCGGGCCTGGCAACCCCTGAGGAGCCTGATTCCCTCCTCGCTGTGTTCCCAGGGATCAGCTCCGCGCCAGGCCGAGCTGAGCTTTGCTGGGAAAGTGCCCCGGAGGAAGGGAGATCTGAGGCTGATGCCAGGAAGACCTCCCAGGAGGGTGGAGCTGCGGGGCCCCTGGCTGTCCTCGCTTCAGCTTCCGGGGGGGCTGCGGTCCCTGCCCCCCTCAGCTCTGTGGCCAGTGTCGCCACTTGCCAGAGCAGCTGGTGGCCCAGGGAGACGGGGGATGGCGGGGTGTCGGGGTCACACTGTAGGCCCTCTTGATGAGAGGCTGATGTCTGGTCAGGGTCCTGGGGGTCAGTCTCGGCTGAGACACCTCAGTGTGGGCTGGAAAGGCGGGTGTCATGTGCAGGGCCCACGCTTGCTGTTCCTTGTCACTGCAGGGCTGGGCGGCCATCGAGTGGATCATCGAGCACTCGGAGAGCGCCGTGAGCTAAGGTCATGTCTGTGCCCATGGTCACCATGGTCCCTGGACGGCACGTGCCTGGTTCAGACCCAGCATGACTGGCGGGGCCGTACGGTGTCTCAGCCTGTGCTCCCACTCTGCCACAGAGCACTGCTTACTCCGTGCCCTGCACTTCTGACCCCTCAGCAGGAGGCCCTTGGCCCAGGCTGCTGGACATCCCTGTACACTGCCCAGCTCGGGAGAGACAGATGTTCCGCGCACGCCCTGGGTGTTGTGGTTGGAGGCTGACCTGAGATGCAGTTAGAGGCAAAGTTTACAGAGTGTATGCAGCACTAGCACAGGGCTAGGGACCCAGCATGCCGGGTGGCCCCACCAAAGAGCTGTGTCGCAGACCGGGCATCCCTACACAGTGGCACCGCCGTCTGTGTCCCAGCTTCTGCAGATGTACTGGCCTGACGAGGTAGGCAGTGGCTGCCCTCGTGTGGTCGGTGCCACCCCTGCTCGGATACCGCCTCACGCCTGTCCCAGACACCTGGCCCCACTCAGCTGCACTTCCTGCCCCCCTCCGTCTAACTGTCTGTCCGTCCATCTGCCCATCTGTCCTCAGCCCATGTGCCGTCCTGGTCTCTGCGGTCAGTTGGCCATGGGGCTCCAGGTGACTTGAAAAAGTCTCTCGTGTTGCCTGGGTTGTTGAAGACATGGGACATGGTTTCCAGACCTCCCTGGTCCCGGGGTGTGTGTGTGTGGCCACCACACAGCTGTGCCTGTCTGGAGAGAAGCCTGGGGACCCTTGGGCTGCACGGTGACCTCTGCTGACCTGGGCTTAGGACTCTGGTCCCCATCTGTGGCACCCAGGCCACCCTGCCGGGGTGAGGATGTGGCATAGGCTCCCGGGGAGCCCCATCCTGAGAGGCGTCACCAGTGCCTCCGCCTGCCTCTCCTGCCAGCCTGATCCAGCGGAGGACTGGCCTTCGCGACTCTGCTGCCCTCACTGCCCGAGGGCCCCGGGCCCAGGGCTGCTCCTGTCCCCATCACTCTCCCTGGCGTGTAGGCATCCCTGAGGCCGAGTCGGGGTAGATGGCACACAGTGGCCCAGTGTCGGGGCAGGGCGTTTGCAGGGCAAGGACAACTGCCCACCAGTCATGACACTTCAGACCCTGACCACTGGCGCAGGGTGAGAATAAGCACCTGCATGCTGTGCTTCCTGTTGCAAATTAAAATTGTGTCTTGAGGTGGTCATTTAGGAAGCAGAAATATATATGGTGTATGTGTAGTTTTTTAGTACCGGGGACTAAACCCAGGCCTTTGCATTGAGCCACATCCCCGGCTCTTGTTGGTGATTTTTTTGAAACAGGCTCACTGAGCTGCCCAGATGGGGCTTGAACTTGGGATCCTTTTACCTCAGCCTCTCGGTGTGCTGTGAGGCCAGACTTGTGCTGCCAGGCCTGGAATGTGTGGCTGTGAATTCTGTGTTGCTTGGAAGTGCATTGAGCATTTATTTTTACAAGCATGTCTACTTTAAAGTTGTTTAAAATGTTTTGTGAGAAAATACCAGGGAAGGAGGCCAACCTCAATTTCTGATTTGAAAAAGTAGTCAGGAGTCAGTTCTGGGAACCCGTGGCTCTCCCATGATGTGTACACACTGGTGTCCTATCACCGCTCTCGGGGTCCCAGAGGAAGCACCCCAAGGGCAGCCCCAGGCCTGAAATGCACTAGGGCAAACAAAACCAAGGACAATGGGAGGGCCGGGGAGTTAGCTCAGTGGTTCTGGCGCCTGTCTTGCAAGCGCAAGGACCCAGGTTCGATCCCCAGTAACCACATACCATACTGGACGTGGAGACCCACACCCAGCAGCAACCAGCACCCCATACCACAGTGCTGGGCGTGGTGGCTCATGCCTGTAATCCCAGCACTCGGGAGGCCGAGGCAGGAGGATTGCTGTGATGTGAGTTGGAGGCTGAGCTCAGGGCCAGCCTGAACTACAAAGCGAGACCCTGTCTCATAAAAACCTAAAAAAAAAAAAAACTAAGGACAGTGACTGCTGGGCACTGCTTGAGTGTTCAGCCACGGGGCCAAGGCCAGTCTGGCTGGTCGAGGCCTGAGAGTGGCCCCTGGACCTGTTGGGCAGAGCCTGTGGTCCCGCGATGTCCCAGTGACAGTATTTAATGTGTGGCGCCCCCAGTCCTGTCCCCTGGACTTCTGACCCCATTCCAGTGTCAGCACTGTGTCCATGGTTGTACTGTGTCGTTTAGGAAATAATAAAAGCCTGTGTGTGCTCAGCACAAACAATTATTTTTGGCTCAGGTACTTTCAATCTGGAGTTGGCTAAATCTGAGGGTGTGGAGCGTGTGGCCTGGCTGGGGCTGTGTGGGGTGTGTGTAAATACATGTGTATGTGTGCGCATGTGGGCGTGGTGCCTGTGCACACCTAGAGTGCTCGTGTTGTTCTGTGCCCTGACACAAGTCCAGCAGCAGCATGTGCGAGAAAGTGTTGACCTCATACAAAGCAGGTGATGGCAGGTGACACAGAGACCAGCTGTGCTGACCCCCTCCCCCCCACTGCCACTTCTGAATGAGCTGGCGCCAGTTCCCAGGACCACAGTGGGTGCAAATGAGACCTGTGAGCTCAGGAGCACGGGGAGGTGGCACAGCCCCCAGGGTCTGGCCGCCCTTACAGACAGTGCCGCCAGCGCCTCACTGAGGCCCAGCACACCTTCCCTGGGAACGGCTTTCCTTCCCCGTCTCTGATCAGTGCTGCTGCTTCCCAGTGTGACCTGCGTCATCCTGCCAGCTGCTGAGCCTCGCACTGCCCGCCTCATGGGTACTGGGCTGCTTGGTGTCTGTTGCCGGGACCTTGTCTGAGAGTGCAGGATCAGCCTGGTGGTGCCGGGTTGGCTTGGGAGCTGGGTCCCAAAGGGTGAAGTCCTCGCTGCCGCTTGGTAGGGAAACTCAAGGGCTCTGAGAGGCCTGCAGCTGGGCGTGAGGCCACCGGCTGCCCCTCCACGTCTCCTTCGGCGGACCTGCCCAGCCGCTGGGTCCTGGGCCTCCGAGCTGGTGAACACTCCCGTGTGAAGGCCTGCCGCCCACCCCTTCGTGCGGCGCTGCACTGCTGTGAATGGCACGGCACCCTCCAGACTCGTCCACACAAGCTGCTGGGGCCCTGGGTCCCCCTTCCTATCCACCGGAACTCCTCCCACAGATGTCCCTGCTCCCTCTTCTGTCCTGGAGAGGGTGTATCTGGGCAACCCTTGCCCACTGTTCCCATGCACATCGACCACTGGCCACGAGGTCACGGAGCCCAGTATGTCTGCCCCAGGCAAGGACAACCTCAGTTTGTTTTGGGTTTTTTTTGAGACAGGGTCTCGCTTTGTGGTTCAGGCTGGCCCTGAGCTCAGCCTCCAACTCACATCACAGCAATCCTCCTGCCTCTGCCTCCCGAGTGCTGGGATGACAGGCGTGAGCCACCACGCCCGGCACTGTGGTATGTGGTACTGATTGCTGGCGGGCCTGAGTCTCCACACCCAGCATTGTACATGATTACCAGGGTTCAAACCCGGGTCCTTGCACTTGTGAGACAGGCTCCGGAACCACTGAGCTAAATCACCCGGCCAAGGACAACCTTGTTGTGGGAAAGACGGGCAGGTGCCGGTGCTGGCAGGGTCAGAGCACTGGGCTGGGGTGTGGTTCAGGGCACGAGAGCCCAGTGCTAAGCCCCAGAGGAAGCAAAAACAAGTGCTCAGGAAAAACAAATGAGCCCTGGGTCCAGGGCTAGGCACCCGTTCTACCCCGAGCTACGCCACCGCCTAAAGTTTTTAAAATTAGCCAGGCACAACTGCACATCTTCAGTCCTAGCTCCTCAGGAGGCTCAGACAGGAGAAGCAGTTGGGCCCAGGAATTCAAAACCAGCCCAGGCAGCATAGCAAGACCTCTGTCTCAAAGGAAAAAATATTTTAAAAATTGTTTATTAGGGCCGGGGAGTTAGCTCAGTGGTTCCGGCGCCTGTCTTGCAAGCGCAAGGACCCGGGTTCGATTCCCCGGTAACCACATAACTATACTGGGCATGGAGACTCACACCCAGCAGCAACCAGTACCACATACCACAGTGCCGGGCGTGGTGGCTCACGCCTGTAATCCCAGCACTCGGGAGGCAGAGGCAGGAGGATTGTGATGTGAGTTTGAGGATGAGCTGAGGGCCAGCCTGAACCACAAAGCGAGACCCTGTCTCAAAAAAACCTAAAAAAAAAAAAAAAATTGTTTATTAATAGAAACATAATCAGCGTGCAGTATTCGATGCTACAGAGTTTAATTTCATGAGTTTCTTACTGCTTTTTGGCTAAATTATCTTAACATGAAAAATTTCAAATCCTTTTACATTTACTTCAGCTAAAATGGCATAACATTTTAAATGAGATTTTTGTGATTACTAGTAAGTCAGCAATGACTTACTAGTAGAGTAAGAGACTTCAGCAGAGACTAGTAGTAAGAGACTTCAGTAAGAGACTAGCAGCAGAGACTTCACAAGGATTAACTCAGGCCTGAGAAGCAGGCCCTTCACATCCATCAGCCTCTTCCATGACATTCCAGGGCCACACATGTGTCCTGTGCAGCAACAGGGACCGGCGGAGCCGCACAGGATCCTGCTCGTCTCCTTCCACCACCCCTGCACGGCTGCGGAGTCCATCACGGGAGCACCGGGCCCGCCTGTCAGGAGCAGTCAGCATGTGGCCAGCGTCCCTAGGACACCACCGTGGGGCCCTCACAGCTGCGCGCCTTCCTTTCCTGAGGACCCTGCTGGTTCCTCAGCCCTGCATGCTACTCTGTCCCATGGCACAGGCCCATGGCAGGATGTCGGGTGCTGAGTGCAATGGGGCCAAAGGGACAGTGAGAACGGGACTCCTCAGGTGCTCTGCCGGGAGCAACGCCGGCCCAGGCCTGGACACCAGGGGCTTGTCCGCCAGTCAGGTCAGGCAATTCCTCCTGGTGGCGCAGGGTGGAGGCTGATCAGAGGTCTTCCTGGGCCGCTTCCTGCTCCCAAGGTCAGACTGCAGAGACCCAAGGTGGCAGGGCGTGGTGTGTGGTACGGAGGGCAGGAGGGGCTTCCAGCCTGCTGCCACTAAGCAGACAAGTGGCCCACGAGAGCTAACTTCATTCCCCAAGCGCAGCTGCTCTCGCCCTGCACATCGAGTAACTGCCTGGCTCGTTCTGCACGGTCAGCTGTGACATCTCTCTCAGGTTCCCCTCAGAAGTGCACCCCAGGAGCCAAGAGCCGTGTGGGGCCTGGCAGATGGGTTTTCCGGGCATGACGCTGCTAACCATGCAGAGGGCAGAGGCCTGTGTGTCCGCCATTCCAAGGTTTCTGTCTGAGAGATGACCTCAGTTCTTCACAGCAAATGAGAACTGAAGTTGCCCTGCTGTGACTTTCAGCTAAGCGCAGTGCATCTTACCTTCTTCTTCCACAGAGTCTCAGTCACAAGCAGGTTTATCCCAACCTCGGAGACTCGGCTCAGCCTCGGGGTCTCTCACGCTTGGGTCAGAGGGCGTCCTGGTCACGGTGCTCCTCTTGGTCCTCAGGTCAGCTACGTCACCGTGGAGACTGTGTGGCGCCGTCACACAGACGCCTAAAACTGACTTGGTGGCCACCTCACCTGACACTTGCTTAAAACGAGGCAACAAAGCACGTGTGTCCAGGACTGAGGGCACAGCTGCTGGCTCGGGCTCGTCAGGTGCCACTGAGCTGTCATGCTGGTGAGCACGGCGTGTCCTCGGTCCCGTCACGGGGCCTGGCAGCACGTGGCAGGCAGGTGGCGAGCCTAGTGCCTCCCGGAGCCGTCCCTGCATGCGCTCTCTCCATGCAGCTGCTCCGGGCACAGCCCAGCGTGCTGCTGTGACCTGCGCCCTCCCCACCTGGGCTCTTGATGCAGGACGGCTGAGCTGCTCCAGGGGCCCTCTCCTTTGTGGTGTACCTGTTCTTTACTTCCCCACGGGCCCTGCTGGAGTGTTTGCTGGGGTGTAGGACTGACTTACCCCTGCTCCCCAGCAGTCCAGCTGGGGCGGAGTCCAGCTCAGTGCTGCAGGACCCTCCACACACCTCCCAGAAGGAGCAGGGTGGCCACTGGGGAGACAGGGCTGTGGAGGCCACAGGGACTCCTGTGAGGCGAGCTCTGCAGGGGGATCCTTGCTGGCCACACCCTGGGAAGAGCATCCCCTCCAGTCCTGGTTACCAGGTCGCAGTGGCAGCTGCCGAAGCTCTGCTGGGGCAGCACCAGTGTGCATGCCTCAGTGAGGAGCGTCACCACCCAGGGCGCTGCCCACACCCCGCCAGGGTGAGGCCCCTACACCCTGTATCCTTGCCAAGGCTCTGACTGTGGTTTCTGAGCCTCAGGATGTTTGACAGTGAGAGCACTGCGTGGACACGTCATCTGTAATCTTGTGGCATAGCCATGCACAGTGTAGCCCTGACTGCATCTGAAATTTAGCTACGTGGGCAGAGTTGGGGGTTGAAACAAACTCTTAGCTCTTCAGCCCTTCTGCGTGACACGTACGTTTCTGGGTAAGGACGGTGGCTCACACAGCGGGAGGAGCAGCACACAAGTTACCAGCATCATCACTGGAATGCTCCCCACACGTGACGTAGGATATGTGCACCGTGTGGCCAGTGTGCACATACACTGTGCAGAGACGCTGGAGCCCTGAACACCTTTCCAGGTTCTCTACGGAAGTGCACGGTAAGATGGGTTACCACTGGGAGTCTTCTCCTCCACAGGGCCAGGCAAACGCAGATACACACTCAAGAGTGACCAAGTGGACGCAGCTGGCGAGGCAGACGTGCACAGGCACACACACTGGGCGTGTGGACAGCGAGGCAGACACGTGGTCACATACACGCTCACACTGGATGTGCAGTTCATGGAGCAGACATGCACATATGCACACACTGGACAGGCAGATCATGAGGTGGACACGCACCTGCATGCACACACATGCACACTGGGTGTGCAGATGGAAAGGCAGATGTGCACGCATACACTGGATGGTTGAAAACATTACTTACCTGTGCGTGACTCCATATATGAACGCTGCGCGCTCCTGCCGGTCTCAACCTCTAAGCGTGGGGTGAAAGACAGAGCAGCACCGCTGTGCCACACTAGCTTTGGCGGAAGGGGCTGTGCTGCCCCGGGCAGCCCTCCTGACTGCTGCGAAGGACCTGCCTCCCAGCCCAGTCCGTGAGAACGGCAGAGCACAGCAGATACCACGCAGCGGTGTGAGGACATAGTTTATTGGTCCCCACGTACATTTGAAAATAAATACATTAATGGAAAACACTGTACTGACAAGTCGCCCCAAACCACCACCTCGGACTTTCACACAGAAGCCGGGCCACACCACCCTTCTCACAACTGAAACCTTTCGCATCTCGTGTACGCACCTAAGAAAATCCCCATGTCTATTAACAAGTTACAAAAATACAAGCCTTAAAAATGTCATGGAGTGAGTTCATGTGCTGATCACACCTCTGCAATATTAGAGGGTATTAAACTCCTACGTAACACCCGCTGGCTTTGTAGGAAAGGAATGAGACCAGCCTGCTAGGCT
The DNA here is from genome assembly GCA_004026965.1 of Petromus typicus. Taxonomy (NCBI): domain Eukaryota; kingdom Metazoa; phylum Chordata; class Mammalia; order Rodentia; family Petromuridae; genus Petromus; species Petromus typicus. The sequence goes on along the minus strand of PVIR01028617.1, from coordinate 12,863 downwards.
GGTACCCTCTGTGTCAGCCTGGCTGCGGGGAATGAACACCCATCACCCCGGGTGGACATCTTCAGGTACGGACGAACACTGGACCCCTCTGCAAACACTCTACTATGGCCTGACGGGGCAGGAGGTGACCTGAGGGGACCGGCATCCGGAGGTGGGGTGGGGGCCAGGGAAGGTGTCCAGGCCTGCAGGAGTTGGGGAGGGGATGTACAGCATGTGCGGCAGGTAGCGACCTTGCAGGGGACAGGAGGCCCTGGCTGTGGGCTGACAGGCCACCCTGCCCACTACCTGCCATGCTGGCACTGACAGTGCCCATGGACCTACGGCTCTACCTAGCTGTGTGCCCTGACTTCACCGCCTCTGCCCTCTGGTGCACATGGCCTTCCACACTGGTGTCCTGGTAAGAGGCCAGCGCCATGCCACACAGCTGATGACTTCGTGGTAGCCGCTCTGGGAGTGGGAGTGAATGTCCGTCTGGGAGGTTAGCTCCTCACAGACTGTAAACAGTAAGCTGTCACTTTCTTTCCACAGCGGCTATCTAGGTGTATCTGCTCTGCCCTCTGTAGTGCTGGGGTCCAGCCCAGACCTCACACCCCAGGCAAGTGCTCGGTGCTGAGTGGCACCGCTGATCTTTAATTTTCATTTGAGGCAGGCTCACACTATGCTTCCCAGCGCATGCAAACGTGCCACCCTCCGCTAGCTGGGGTGACAGGTATGGGCACCACACAGGCAACAGAGCCCTCCCTGGCCCTCACTTCAGAATCTCAAGCCTGAGCCATGCTGGGTGTGAACTTCAGAGCTTCTCTTGGGGGTCTGTAAACAGGAGCCACCCAATACAACCTTACAGCTTTCACACAAGAGTCTTCTAGATGTCAGGAGGATGTTGTGGTCCTGTTACGTGCAATGCAGACCGACTGTTAACGTGCACTACTTTAGTGAACTTACAAGTTTATTTCATAAGTTTAAGTAGTTTAAAGCCATTTACTAAACTGTAAATTTCCATCATCAAGAACTACCACTGGAGCAGGTCTGAGGTATCGCTGTTACCTGACGTGTGTGATGGGCACATGTCCAGGGTGGGGTGCGCTGGGCTGCCGTGCCAGGAAGCGAGCTGGGTGGCTATGGTGAGTCCTGCCCGTTCAGGAGGGCTGTGCACGTGCTCTGTGAGCTGACTTTCCACATGCAATGGTGCCTTGGCTAGCCAACGGCAGCACCCTACAAAGGCCAGCCGTGGCCTGGGACGTGCGCGCTAAGACTTCGGGTATGCGGGGCCGTGCTCTCACCACCTCACCAGACGCCCAGGTCGTCTGCTCACGTCACTGAGGGGGAGTACAGAGGGGTCCCAACATCTTGCCAGGTGCAGGTGAATTTTCTTGTACTTTTAAAACAGCTAGGTATTTTTTCTTTTAAAATTCATTTATAAAAATAAACTCCGTTTGAGACCTTAGGTACTAAATTGTGGCTTAATTTAATTGAGAAAGCTGCACTATAAAGTTATGAAAAATGCACTGCAGACGCACAGGCTCTGGCTCGCTCCTGGGAACCCTCCCACAGCCCTTTCTGTCACCTAGAACTCTCGGCTGCTCAAACTTATGTCTGTCATCCCGAAACACACCCAGAACTCCAGTTCCTAGCACTCGTCATGAACTATTAGTAGTGGTAATACATTCAGGGCAGCGCACGGTTCACACTGGCCAGGGAAGTGGGGCTGCAGCCCGGGCCACCACGGGCTGGCGGGGAGCCTCCGTGCGGCCTGGACCGGGGGGCCAGGCAGTGTCCGCAAGTCCTTACAGGGACCCAGAGCCACGGTGTGGCGGCTCAGGACCACGCATGTCAGAAGAACGCTGTAGATGGTGCTGATGGTGCCCAGCAGGCTGACCTCGCTCACCCGAGCAGCTGGACACCCTAGTCAGGCACATCGAGGGACCACAGGGAGCCCACACAGGGCACAGCACCAGCCTCACATCCACACATGCCAGAGCCAGTCTTACCCACGTCATCCCAGCATGGGTGGGACCTAACGCGAGTGCGAGCCTCTCTCCCAAGGAAGGCACGGCTCAGATCTCGCTAATGGTCCGCTCCGAGGGACAGTACTCCGTGGTGCCCGCTGAAGATACATAGAAAGACTGTGTCTTCCGCTTCAAGCGGGCTCGCTTGTTGGCCAGCACCAGGCTGCGCCGGCTGGAGCTGATGATCTCGGAGATGAACTTCTTGCAGTCCACACACACCTCCATCGCACTCCAGTCCTCCATGAGCTCCTTGGGGAACTGGAGCTCCTCGTCTGCCTTGTCCACAGACCTAGACTTTGAGGAGAACCTGGAAAAAAGCCCAGAGCCACTCAGTTTCTTGCTTATCTATCACGCTACTGAAAGGCAGCAGCTGTGTAAAAGGCAGTACGTTGCCAACATGCTGTGGAACAGCTGAGTTATTTAACCATGGTACGTCCTCCAAAGAAGAATTTCCTAGTAGAGACAAAGCTCAAAGTATTTTCTGAAAATACACCAGAAAATGTATTTCGTTAAGAAACACTGCTGAAAAGTATCCCTCTCAAATTCTGGAAAACACGCATCTGACTCCCGCACAGCACAAGACCGGGCACGTTGCTAGAATCCTGCCGATGACGCCGAGGCACCGGGCCACGTGGCCTGACCAGTGGACTAGTCACTGGTGGACAGCGGGTCAGACTGCAGAGAGCAGAGGCACTCAGGACACATGCTGAAACTTCTTGTCATCTCTGGACTTGCAAGTGTGCCGTCTCCACCCCGCCAGTTCCGTCAGGGTGCTTAGGTACTTGGACTCCAGAGCTGAGCTAGCCCAGGATTTCAGGAGGGTCTAAGGTTGCAGGGAGCACGCACTGGAAACTAATGAATCTGGCAGAGGTCTCCATGGCAGCAGCCTCAGGAGAGTGCACGTTACCACACAGGACAGGCACCTGGGCTCACCACGGTCTTACCTCGGGTCCCCAGACCCCCCCACCCAGCCAGCGCTGCCCGAGCTGATGCCCTACTCGATCCTCTTCCTCTCTGGGCTAACCTTGCTGGTACCCCATGAGCACTGCCGGCACTTGGGCAACTGTGTCCCCCCCATGAACTTGCAGCTCCTACCAGAGCTTACTGCCACCCTCCCACTGCAAGGTGAACCACAGCTGCTGCAGGCTTCTGTGAACACGGATTAGAGAGATTTGCTTTCCAAATAGAGAGGAAGAGAAGGAGGATTAGATGTTACAAGCAAGCTTTCAACTTCACTGCCAACAGGCTGGTTTTAAAGTTGTAATTATGAAGGACATAGCAGGAAAGTTATTTCATAAGTAGAAAAAATGTAAACAATATGATTAGGTGCTCTCTCAGGTAGCAACCTTCATCCAAAAGTCAGCTCTGGATGTCTGGGTGGGTCCTGGGCACACAACTGCGGCCACACCTGGCCAGTGCGCCAACCTCCCCAGGCCGCGTCCCACTGTGGCTCCAAGCAAGCTGGATGGGGGTGCACCCACCTGGCAATGCTCCGCAGAGGCCGGTGGTGGCCAGCAGGGGGCTTCTCTGACGGCATGCTGTCACCCCTTTGCAAGGCAGAAGGCCCGAGGGAGAAGATCGGGAGTGTGGAGTATGGCTTGGAGGGCAGCCTCATCTGCTCACCAAAGAAAGCCAAGCATGAGCAAGTGGGCGAAGGGCGGAGCAGCCAAAGGACCCTCCCTGGCACTTCCCCGAGCCTAGCTCACCTTCTTGCAGCATTGTGAGCACACGGGCCTGTGGACAAAGTCAGAAGCATTACCGGTGTATCAGAGGTGAGTGTGAGACTTTCCCCAGCACCCACCAGAGCCCCCTGTAGCCTCCAGGTGATGCTGCAGGGCACTGTGGCAAGACAGGTGGCTCACGTGAGTGCCAGCCTCTGCCCAGTTTCTTTGCTCGTCTAGAAGACAGCGTCTAGAAGACAGGCCCTGTGCTTTGCTCTCTGTGTGAACCTGACTCCCTATCAGGGCTCCCTTGTTTACACAGGAGGCACTTTCTGGTTCAGCGGCGGCGGCGGCTACCTCTGAAGAAATCAGTATTCCCAAGTGCCAGGGGCAGTACAGTTGCGGTGGGATGGCAGATGGGGGCGGGAGCACCACTGTGCTGCTTCCCAACTTCCAAGTCTGCCTCCACCTAGGACAGGGTCTCACCTCTTGCAGAACTGACAGGTGTATGACCAGGTGAAGAAGGAAAACCTCCGGGTTCGGCAGCAGAAACAGAGCTAAAAAACACAAAGTCAAAAGGAGAAAAGGAGCAGGGTGCCAGCACCCCCCTGCCCACAGCTGCCTCCACACCACTGAGGCAGGCTCAAGGCTGCCTCTGTCTGGCCTCTGCTACTCGGCCCAGGGAAGCAGCGCAGCGGTCTGAGACCCGCCCCGTTCTCCGTGACCCTCCCACAGCCTAACGACCAGGCGCCAGCTTGGCGGCTTCTACATTTCCCAGATTTTGGTTTCCAAGGGAGGGCCCCGCCCCAGCACTAGATGTATCCAAGATGACCATCAGAATGTGACCCCTAACCTCCAGACCGCAGGGACCCCAACTGCACCCCACTGCCTGCCTGCACCTGCTGTGGGCGACCCTACCTTCCCCTTCTTCAGGGCAGTGTAGACATCCTTGTACTGCTGGTACTTCTCCAGCTCTGCCTTGACCAGCACCTGCCGGATGTGCATCACCTCCTCCACAGTGAGCGCCAGGCACTCCACCGGGTAGCAGAACTCCTCCTGCAGGGCAAGGGGCCAAGTCGCACCCACCCTGGCCACAACGCGGCCTCCCAAGCAGCAGGCACTGTTAGTAGCTTAGAGAAGAGAGCTCCCTTCGATCAGAGGGGCAGAGCCGGCCCTGGGGACCACAGCATTCAGGTGCCATCAGGAAACACGGCAGTGGCCAGGCCACGAGGGCTCACTGTGGGTCGGCTTTGCAACTCCTATATTCTAGTCCATTATCTGGGCGTGTCCTGTGTTTGACTTTTGAAAATAATTTTGTGTTTAGGCCAATCTTTGGTCTTTTTTCTCCTGCGGGTGTGTAGACGTGAGCGGACGTGCGATCTGCTGCTACGCAACACATCTGCAACACCAGTCCTGCTGTGGTACCCAGCGCGCCGGGGGAGGGTGGTTAGTGCTGAGTGCTGAAAGCGTTTCGAGGGGTCAGTGACACCCATGCATCATCAAGACCCTAACAGCCCAGTGGGCTGAGACAGCCGGCCCAGGGCTCCCCCACGGCCATCATCCCCGCTTTCCACAGCTGCTGAGCACGCAGTCAGTGCGCGCAGGGACCCATGGGGAGTCCTGGCAAGTATTCCTGCTGACTGCCGCCTGTGCCCACAGCCAGCTGCAAAGGTGAGGCTGTCACTGATCCCTCTGAACAGGTGCCCCGTCCATCTGCGCTCTGTCCGGCCAGCTCAGATTGGGGGTCTAAGAGAAAGACAGAACGGCCCGGGCCTCCCGGCCGCTTGGCTGCAGGCCCCTTGTGGGACGGCGACACTGGAGCTGAACGTCCCGCAGACACATTAGGGTTCTCCCCACACACAGGATGCTCCCCACAGGCGCCTGGCAAGAAGCACACCACTGTGCACAGCGCAGCTGGCTGGCGCGCTTCTGACCTTCGGTTCTGTCTTTCAATCAGAGAAGACAAAAATCTAGATTGCAGACCTGACAAACATTAGCATTTACTGTGCTAAAAAGAGCGGTGCCAAGAAGTGCTGCTTCTTTCTGAAATGACAAAAGTCGCCTCATCCTTGCTAACCTAAAGGAAGTCCGCTTACAAAGCTTCAGGAGCCAGGCGGCTGCTCCTCCAGGAGGACGGATGGCAGAGCTGCGTGCAGGCCTGGCTCACAAAGCCGCAAGCCACCGCCGCCGTCACCGCATGCTCTGTCTCTGTCTGTCTGTCTGTCTGTCTGTCTCTTTCTCACTGAATGGCTGCTTGGACAAGCCTCATGCCAAGTGGAGTTTTCCTCAGTGAGAAAGATTTTTTTCTTGCAACCTCTTTGTCACTCTGTTGACAGAGCTGCTGAACTGGACAGTGCAAGCCAGCAAGCAACCTGCTGTCAGCACCAGGCTTGAGACTAACCAGGCAGCCAGAGGCGACCTTGGCAATCCTGTGCCGATGGGGGCACACTGGCTGCTTGGGGCCCAGGAAACTGCACATCTTAGCCCACAGCTGAGTCCCAGAAGGGGCAAGGCAGCCAGCCTCCAACTTCCTCTTCTGAGCCATCAGCAGATCCAGCACTTCCTGAGAAATCAGACTTTTGTTTCTTTCTTTTCTTCTTCTTTTGCAAAATGTCAAGTACACTACCCTTGGGTAAAATAATGTCCTCAGGTCAAATGCTAATGTTTTAATTTTGGAGCTTTCCCAAGGACAACAAGACTTAAATGCAACATCGAATAAAGCAGTTAAGCAGTGACTCAGGTTAGTTTGTTATTTTTTCAATTGACAAAAATGTTAATTCAATATTCCTGAAGCCCAAACTGACACAGCTGAGCTGCCCACCCTCCCCAGAGCCTGGAGTGATCGATCCCTGCCCACAGCAACATGGGTGTGGCCCGTGGCTGCCACCCCAGCGTAAAGATCTAGTAGTGAAGATCTACTGTGCCACAGTGACCAACACGGCTTCGGAGCTCCAGCCACTGGACTCAGTGGCCGGGCTTCCACTGACCACACCAGTGTGTCCGGAGTCAGCACAGAGAGCAGAGCGCAGGACAGCGCCCCACCACTGTGCCGCAGAGGTAAACAGGAGCTGGCGTCTGTACAATGTTCTTGGTTAGAAAAAAATCACGTGCAGATTCAGTGACCTTCGAAAGTTATGTAAAACACAATTCTCAAGGTTTAATAAACCAAATGAAGGCAAATTTAAATAAAAATATCAACTGTTCAGTTCAGTTACACACGGAAGCTCAGAGTGAGCCCTGCCTTGGCTCAGCGCATCCTGTGGACCTTGAGTGGCACTCTGCTTGGGAGGAGGGGACAATAAGTGCCATCTTGCATTTTGGCGCCTGGGATGGAGCACTTCCTGCAGAGTCTCTCTTCTGGGCCAGGAGGACCGAAAACTACGAACAAATAGCTGCTGGGTCCCTCACTGAGGGCACCATTACTGACACTGGCCGCTAGGAGTGTCGGCATAACCAGCTTACAGGGTAGACTGTGGTCCTCACAGCGGGAGCCCACGTGATACTAAAACACAACTGTACGAGAAAAATCTCAAAAAATTATTTAAAGTCTTCATCAATAAAAAGAAATTTTATAATTTCTCTTGACAGAGAAGTAACAACATGACCACTACAGAGCTGTGTGGCAGTGCTGGGAAGAGACCAGGTCCTGGCCCAGAGGCCTCAGAGCCCACAGAAGGCACACAGGCACGGTGCGGGGGCCAGGCAGCATCTCACTCAGGAAGAAAGGTCCCTAGCCACGTGGAGACCGCAAGTCACGGGACAGGACACCCATATCCCTCCTGTCTGATGCTGCATTTTGAGTCTGTTGTCCTTCCAGTGATTTATTTCCCTCTGGAGAAAGACCATGGCGTGATCTATGCATCCTACACAAGGCTGGAATCATGGACCAGAAGCATTAATTCTCAAAGAGCAGCAGCTGTCACTGTCAGAGAGAGACAGCAAGGAAAGGGTCCCAGAACCAGCGGAAAGAGGCCAACCTGTGCGGGTCTCCACCTGCTGGCCAAAGCTCTCTCACACAGATAATACACGGCCCCTGCCACCCCAAAAACGGCCGCTTCCAGAGGGTGGGAGCCGAGCAGAGAAGCTGTGTGTATGGTAGAGAAAAGCAGTCGGAAAGGCGTCCTCAGCCTTACACCGGTCGTCCCAGAAACCTGAACGGCAGGGAGAGAACGGCAGGGAGAGAAAGGCAGGCATTCATGCTGGACTCGAGTGACCTACGAACAGCAACCACAGCTCATGAATGAGAAACACGACGCCACAGGGGGGTGATGGTCCCCGCCACGAAGCGTCCACATGCACAAGCCAGCAGCCGAACCACACCGCCACGGCCGCACCGCCGGGTCGGGCCCGGGCTTCGGCCCAAGGGCTTCTGCCCGTGCTCTCTGAACACCAAGTCTCCTGCTGCCAGAGAGCACGCAGCCCCATGGCCCAGCCCATCTGACCAGTGACGGAAAAATGTCATTTGAAACCTCCTACAGAGAGAGAAAAATTATCCACAACAAAAACATTCTTGTCATTTTCAGTTGAGGGGTGACAAACACAAAAGATTCCTTGTCTTCTAAAATGCAGCTGAATTTTAAACAAATTAACATATTTACAAATGGTGCTTACTGGGCTGGAGGGCGCCACCAGCACAGTGGCACTTACAGACTCCAGGAGGAGCTACCAGTGAGACAGAGGCGGGAGCCCAGCCTGTGGTCGGAAAGCAGGGTGCTGTCCTGGGAGCGCGGTCCCAGGACGGCACCTGCCTGCCCATCCGCCGGCAGCCCCTGTGCACACCAGGCTCAGCTCCTGCTTCCCAGCCACTCTCACTCTGTGAGTCCTCCCCACTGTCCTCCCTTCACCCAGAAACAGCTCCCAAGCAACCCAGCGGGTGCTCCAGGCTCAGTGCAAAGGATGAGGCTTCCTGAGTCCTGGCAGGACCCTTGGCCACAGAAACACTCGGGGTGACCCGCGGCCCCTCCATCCACCAAGTCTGCACTCAGTCAGGATGCCACCTGGCCACAAATGCCAGAGCCACAAGGGACCAATCAGCTGACTTCTGGGAAAAGCCGGACAAAGGGACCACACTAGTTTTTAGACTTATAAAAATTCAGGAGGGAGCCCTCTTTATATCCTCCAGCTGCAGCAGTAAACATCTATTTTGCCCCAGGGACAGCTTACCCCTGGTAGAAGCCTCTGGAGTACTGCCTTTGAGCCCGTCTGGCCAGGCGTCTGCTGCTCCCAGCAGCCACCCAAAGGCCAAACTCCTCCACCAGCAGCGTTTCCGAGTTTTGCAGGATTAGAGGCCTCCCATCAGGACGGCCACAGAACCAGTGCTCCTTACCTGTGTTATCTGAAGCATGGGTGACTGCCCGAGCTTGGTGCCCATGAAATGCCCTACGTCTGAGGGTGGCACCCACCGCTGCTTCATGTGAGCCCTGGGGCAACCATAGCATGTCCTAGTGCCCATGTCCCTGATGCCACATTACAGCAGGCACTGGTGGACGCTGCTTCTCGCTGCCCACACAGCTCTGAAGCGGGTGCAGCTAAGGTGCCTCTCCCAGCAGCGCCTGTGTGCCCGTATGTGATGGCAGAGGTCACCCTGGGCCAGGGCCCGCCTCGCTGGTGCTGCTCCAGTGGGTCACCCACTGCCCTGAGACCTCTGATCTGCTTTTAACAATTTTTAAATGGATTAATATCCATCAAAGGCAGAAACATCTCTTCCACGATCCACTGATAAATCTTGAGGAAAAGGGCTCAGAATGAACGCACCGGTGGTGCGGAGTCTCGGTCAGAGCTGCTCTCTGTGGACATCAAGGAGTCATTCAAAGTTCATCTTCCCAAGTTTTTCTCCTTATCTTTTTTCCTAAGCTGGAACCCAGGCCTTTGCGCTGAGCTGCATGCCTAGTTCTCTTTATCTGGAGACAAGGTTTCCCTAAATTGCCCAGGCTTGGCTAAAACTTACAGTCCTCCTGCCTCAGCCTCCCAGATGCTGGGATGACAGACAAGCGGCACCGCCCCGACTGTCCTTTCATTCTGACACAGAGCTGAGGAGTCAGCGTCCTCAAGGTTACTCACAAGAGAGCGGGAGCTCTGCCTGGACGGCGGCAGGAACTGCCGCACATTTGTGGGCGTCTCCTTCTCGATGGAATGGCGTCTCTGTGGTGGCTGCCGCCTCTCCGGCTGGGGTGTGGACGATATGGGCAGGAATTTCGGAGGCTCTGAAGATTTAAACAAGTAAGTGGACTGGCTTACAAAGTCTTGATTCTGACTTTCCTAACAGAAAAGGCCTTGTCATTAGTGACAAACACCACACTCAAAACAAAGCCTTTACTTCCCGAGGAGCTGCTTCTCGCCCTCAGGGAGATGGCAGGAGAGCGACTGAGGAAGCGGCGGAGGACTTGCTGCACTGCAGGGAGGAGGGGAGGCCTGGCGCAAGCCCTCACATGGAAAAAGTGTTCAGGACAGCTCGGACTGGGCCTTCGACTGCCAAGACACGTAAAAATACACGCAGTGGTGTCTCAGCGCAGGAACACCATCACTCCACGACTCTGGGGAAGGAGCCAGCGCCATGTTCCATTCCACTCCACTCCACTGTGGAGTTTGGGAATGGAAGCAACATTTTGCCAAATGCTTCTGTTAGTGAACTGAATTGTTTATGAAAAGAAGCTTTTTGCAAGCTGAGCTATTACTGTACTGTGCATAACCAAGAAGACTTCCAGAGCATACCAAAAGTCTCAAATGTACCTTTTTTACATTCCCCTTCATAAAGATAAATACGGAAACACTTCTATATGCTTAAGAGAGTTGGTCCTTCGGCTTAAATTAAACCATATGGACACTATGGAAAGGTTTTAGTATTGGCATTAATATTGTAGGGGTTTTTTTTTGGCAGTATCAGGGTCTGAACTCAGGCCCTTATGCTTCCAAGGTAGGCATGGTAGCACTTGAGCTAAATCCTCGGTCCTTGGCATTAATATTGTACCACTGTTTTCTGCCACCCAGTAACATTTTGGGACAATATTTGAAGGAAGACTCTCTAGTCTCTGAATGATTATGGATTCATCTTTTGATTATATCAATTTTTTAATTATTTATTTAATTTTTTTTTTTTTTGAGACAGGGTCTGGCTTTGTAATTCAGGCTAGCCTTGAGCTCCCTTTTAGCCCAGGAAAGCCTCGAACTCAAACTCACAGCAATCCTCCTGCCTCTGCCTCCCAAGTGCTGGGATTACAGGCGTGAGTCACCATGCACAGCACCGTTGTATGTAGCTACCAGGGACTGAATGAGGGCCCGAACTAGGGTCCTTAAGCTTGCAAGGCAGGCTCCGGAACCACTGAGCTAGATCCCCAGCCCTGATTATATCTATTTTGAAATACATTCTAGTGCCTAAGACTTACTTGTACTTCGTCCTACTCTATTTGCAAAAAGCAAGGAAGCTTCAACACAGTGGGGGAGGAATGAGTCCCCACACAATCCCATTTCCACAGTCCAAAAGAGACACAGAGGGCTGGGGGTTTAGGCTGCCTCGCAAGTGGAGAGTCACAAGTTCGATCCCTGGTGCAAAAAAAAAAAAAAAGACAAGGAGACAGAACCCACTGCAGAGGTTAATTGGGCCCCTGTGATCTCTAGTGGGCCTGGCCAAACACCAGCTACAGATGATAAAGCCTAGCTCCTGACCAAGAACATGACAGGATCTATGTAAGCAGCTGAAATGCTACGTAAAGAATTCGAACCACCGTGCTCGCTTCGGCAGCACATATACTAAAATTGGAAGAATTCGAACCACTAACATCTCCAGTATGTGTGAAATCAAGACTATGCTCTAAGAATATCTTCACATTTTAATCCTTCAGAATGATCTTCTAAGCAAAAAAGGTTACAAAAACTTTCAGAAATCCAGGGGTTTCAGGCACCTGTGTTCAGATTCCATGGAAAGCCACAGAGCTGCAAGCAATGCTCCCCTGCCTATCTCTGCAGGTGTGGCCTGGTGTGAGTGTGTGGACACTCCCGCAGCCCGTGCCCTGCCGCCCTGCCCCGCTCTGACAGTGTCTGCACGGCGCATGTTCTCCCTAGACACAGGTGTGTGGCCTCAGGTGAGTGCCCGGGGCTACCTAGTAAAGTGCCAGCCTGAGACCTTCATGTCCGGGGACTTCCGCCCTTTGGGCAGTGTGCACCCGAGTTCTGTAGGCCCGAGCTCTCCGCACGTGAGTAGTAGGTACTTACTCTTCCTTGTGCACACGGCCTCCCGGACAGGGTCCTCGAGCTGGGAGGAGGGCATGCTGCCGCCGCCGCTGCTGCTGGGCTTGCGCGGGGCTTCCTCCTGGGGGACATAAGCACTGCCCTTAGCAACACCGCACCCCCAAAAGCCAGGCAGTGTCCAAGGCTCATGGCAAGCGGGGGGCGCAATTGACAGATACTGTGCATGTTTAAATTTAAAAACTATTCATTACAGTGCTGACACATTGCCATTACCCTCTCAAAAGTCCTCCCTCATGCTTCTGACATACTCATCCCAGTGCCCCTGCCACTTTCCGCAGCAGCTCTGGAGTCTCTTTCCTGCATATCTTTAGGTGTGCTGTGCCGGCTGCCTCAATGTCCTGAATCCAGTCAGGACACTGCCCTGTCGCGGTCATGCTGACGCTGGAGAAGAGCCCCAGTCACAGGTGGCAGGTCTGAGACGGAGGTGGATGAGGGCACCGGGCATGCATTTGGGAGCTGTCTTTCCACTGTGGCACTCGGCAGTTTTTTCTCACACCCCACGACACTAGGGAACAGGTGCCTCTGCCCAGGGTTGCAGGAGGGCACTGCTGCTGGCACCACCAGCCTGGGTCCCTTGCTCACTTCCTTTTCCTGGAAGGAGACCGTGCAGGTGCAGCCCCGGGGCTCTGACTCAGCAGGGATCGGAACACACTGTGGGTCAAGAGAAGCCCCAGAGCCAGGCTGTGCTCAGGTGGCCCCAGCTGCAGAGCATACCCTGGTTGGGGTCAAAAGCCTGATCTAACAGCGCTGCTGCTACAAAACGTGGTGCAGGTTCTACAACCTGGTCTCTACCGCCACTGGGACTGGGTTTTCTCTGAAAAGTAAAGACGTTTTTGTTTCAAATTCTGGCATGCTCATATAGTGCTGACTGAAATACCAGCAATTCATGAGACAAGTAGCCTTTGGAGTCAGATGTGGGTCCAAACCCAGCCCCAGCACTCGGGAGGCAGAG
>PVIR01028616.1:0-21801 GCA_004026965.1 Petromus typicus | reverse complement strand
AGAGACAATCTTATCACAAGTTCAAGGCCAGCTTGGACAAGTTAGTGAGACTTTGCCTCAAAGTAAAATTTAAGAAGAGCTGGGGATATAGCTCTGTGTGGGGCCCTGAGTTCAACCTTCAGAAACAATAAATACATACATACATCAGTCAATTTTTTAAAAACTGAAAAAGGAGTTCAATAACAAAAGCAAAGAAGAAAATGATAGGCTTTCAGAAAAGCAATAAACACCAATGGTACAGGTATTAATTTCTTAGAGGAAGACAGAAGATAGAAATAGGTTGCCTACTGGGAAATTGTTGTGTACTAATACCATATTTCAAAGTCTTCGACTTTTCATAAAGAGGAAGTACTTAATCTCCAAGAGAACAAGATGAAATTTAAAAATTTGGGTTGATTACTGGAAACATTCCTTATCTGGGAGATAAATATTAAATTATGAAATGGCCTCCTCAGGGAAATTGTGAAAGTCATCATCCAAAATATTAAAAATTAAATCAGATAAGACATTAGATGGGCCTAATGTAGGAAATGGTTTTGTTCTGGTTTGGGGGAGACAGATTGGAAGGCATGTGGGGGCTTTTCTATTATTTATTTTAAATATTTTGCCAGGAAGTAAAACCCTCATGGCCTAAGCTCTGAAACTGCGATTCAGAGCTGCCAAAGAAATGCATCATTAGTGATGAAGGTAAAATTTTAGTTGTTTTTAGTGTATTGAACTGAACAAGAGTCCCAAGAATGCTCTGTGCCTACCCTGCCAAGCATCCTCTGATTAATTCTCAGAGATGCTACCTTACTTCCCACGTATCCACATCGCCTCTTTTAGAAGTAAGAAGACCAGCAGCAGAAGCCTGAAACTATACAGCCTGCAACAACAGAAGCCTCCAAACCTACTGTAAAACATAAACTCGGACAAAACTGGGGGAGAATGAGATGAATGATTTTCAAGAGGAACTTTATGAAAGGGAAAAGGAGAAGGCAAGAAGGGATGTAAAACAGAAAGTCTCCATGGCGTGACAATGGCAGAAGCCCGACAGTTCTCATCATGCCCCTTCAACGAGTCACGAAGAAGGAGCCACCCCTTGGGGAATTCACTCAATATACGTTGAGTTTGGGGCTTATAGAGATCTGAAATAGGAATTAGATAAACAGTCTACGAGCTCTGGGCTGGTGGGTTAAGTTTAGGAGCTACCAACATGTAGCTGGGACTTGAAACCATGGGATGAGACTCTCAGAAAGAGATCTTGAGGGAGCAGAGGAGAGCTTCACATAGAGCCTTGTGATCTCCAACAAACCATACTCAGGATCAAAGGGATCTGGGAAAAAGCAAGGAGATCCAGGAAAACATGATGTCACACAAGAGGCCAGGGAATGTTGCAAAGAACAAGTGGTTACCAGTGTCAAAAGCCAGAGCGGTAAAAAGATGGAGGTTTAAAATGTCTTCTAATACTGTTTTTAAAAGTCAGCCGTGAAGGCAGTGCTGACACTGACAGTGCCTTGCACACTGAAGATATTTACAGTGATCATCAAACATGTGTGACCTTAGGAAAGCTCTCGGCTAGGTTGGTCTCTCTAGGGTCTATGTGGGCTTGCTCTGAGGGATCAGAATATGCCACCCCAAGCATGCTATATAGTCATGAGGATAACTTGACCTAAAGGCAGTGAAGACATACAGACGTGAGAAGTTCCTCTCCCTTTACTTATCTCCCTAAGAGCGAGGCACGGAGCACACTGTGAGGAAGACACTCCTTGTCCCAGGGACACAGGAGCTTTTCTTTCCATCAAAGACAGAGCCAACCAAGATGAGAACACGTAACACAGTCCTTATCTCACACATTTACTTTCATGCTTCTTGCGTACTTACAGCCTCTTATAGAAACAAAAATTAAAGACTCGATGAGCTTTTCTAGACTCATTTCAAATGTGTTTGTTTGTTTAGGGGGAAATAACACATGGTAGACTTCTTTATGCCAGCCCAGATAAATAGGAGACTGTTTATTGCTATAAACCTCTAGTTTTTTGAAAACTAGTCCATTTTCAATTGTTTGGTAACATAGCACCTAGGTGGTAAAATTGCATTCTAGCTTGGTCAGTCCAAACACCAGCCTTCCAAAAACTTTGTTTAACAAACCCAAATCCTTTTTTCTTATTTCCTTAGATGGCAAATAAGCACCAGAATCTCACCTCTTCGATGGTAATCAACTAATTTCTGTGTGTCCCACTGCACGTAAACATTAATTAAAGTTATCTGCTTTTGTCCTGCTTTAAGAAAAAAAATGCTCTTAGGACTAAGATCGTGACTCAGTGACAGAGCATTTGCCTAGCAGGCGTGAGGCACTGAAAATGTCCTTTGAATGTAACGATCGAAAGCTAATTCAGAACCCAAATTGAGCTACTGCAGTGAGGGAAGGAAGTAGAGAAAGATAAAATGGATTCAGTAGGAAGGAAGACAGTGGTGAGGAAACAGAGACGGAATATACAGACAGCACTAATGTTTTTAAGAAGTACGCTCTGAAGCAAAGGGCAGCAGCCGGAGTGATAACAAAGCCCAGGAGAGCTCCCTGACCTTCCCTGACCATCCCTCCACCTACATCTCAGATGGCAGCAATGCTACGAGGCAGTAAGTGCTGCGGAAGTTTCTGCGTTGAGGAAAGAGTCTGGGGAACATTTGAGAATTGACGCCTTGACTGTAGGCGGGAAGGAAAGGCAGGCACAGGTGGACAGACCTACGATGGAAACTCGGCACCTCTCCTACCTGTTGACAGGAGAAGAAAGGACGTCTTTGTGCCGGTGCCAACACGGGGAGGACTGAAGGTTTAGTGGAGTAAGTTCCGGGGGACTCTTCCCTGATGGCTTCGGTTTCAATGGGAAACAATCAAAGTCATAGGAAAAGGAGTGAGGCTGGCGTGGCAGGGGCCAGGACAGATTATTTAAGGACAGCAGAGAAGCCTGGAGGACAGTGTCTGTGGGGAAGGTGTGGACAATATTTGTGTACATTTGATATGCTTGTTTACAGCTCCACAATCAAAGGCACCACACTACTAAATATGCATGTGGCTCTAAAAAACATATCAATATTTATGAGTGATGTTCATACTCTTGGATCTAATGGTCTGCTAAGAGAGTTTCCGTTCCTTGAAGGCAGAGATCCAAGACATGCATTTCAAGTTCTTTGGGATACTGTCTTTCATTCATTCATTCATTTATTCATTGGGCAATATTGCCTGAGCTTCTGCCATGTGCCAGGCACTGTGCTAGGTGTCGGGGAGGGGGTCTAACTACTTTCCCTTGACCATTCTCTCACCTGGAACAGTTATCCAGTAACCTTCTAAGCCCTCCTTCTGATCTTTCTCCTTCCAGTCTGTTTTCTACAGAACAACCAGAGCAACCCTTTAAATCTGTAAATTTCTATACTTTGTCTTAGAAACCTAAGCAGCCGTCCATTACCCTTAAACCTAAACTCCCGACCATAGCATTAAAGGCTGTATGTACGTAATCGGGCCCCTCAGTGGAGTGACAGAAACAAAGATGTCAGAGATGAAGTAGCTTCTCCTTAACCCCTTAAAATTATTAGAAAAATGCAGATTAACAAGAGAAAAATATGTTTACTAACAAATATCACATATCACATGTAAGAAGCCTTAATAAAAACAGCTGGTTTATATAAGATTGTCAACAAAGAACAATGAGCTGTAGGGCTGAAGATGTAGCTCGATGGTTAAGCACTTAACTAGCCTGCATGCAGTCCTCAGCACTGCAAAATTAAATTGTGGGAAACTGACAATGGACAGCAATGTTTGGCTTCCAAGATGGGAAACTTTGAGAAGGGAAACATGGGAAGAAAACTAAAGGAGTACAGTTTGTTTACAGAGCTCACTCTACTGTATCTGGCCCAATAAGAGTTAGTGTTCTCTCCAGGAGTGGAGAATTTATATTATGTCTTCAGCCAGAAAAACGGTTGGATGGAGAGAGCTTTTCTTACATTTGCTACTTCTTCATTTCCTTTGGCTCAGAAATATTTCGTATGTCACAGAGGCATATTTGGGATGAGGATATCTTTGTTTTTGTCAGAAGCCAATTTGAGACTGAGTTCAGAATATAATCTAGAGTTCAGGAAATTGAGATGTAACCTAGAGGCATCTCACTGGGATGGTTTTGTGTTGAAGAAAGCCATTAGCAACAAATGGATAGTAGAGGATAAATGTGATCAAGACAAACTTTTTTCTGTCTTTAAATAAAACAGCAGAATTTATCGATATGATTACGGCACTGATCTGGGAACAAGGAAAAAATTAGATGAAGCAGGAAAGTTTGATAATGTGGGAAGACAATATCTTCAAGAAGGCAGTCCTAGGGGGAAATGGAATTCAAATATAAAGCATCATTTTGTTTCATAGTATTTTCATCATGGTAAAAAAAAAATACGCATGACATAAAACTCCCATCTGATCTGTTTTTAAGTGTACAGTTCAGTGGTATATAAGTGCATTCAGAGTATTATGCCGCTACCACCAATATTCATTTCCATAGTGCTTTTAATCTTGTAAAACCTAAATTTTATAAAATAACTTCCCCAAGTCCCTGGAAAACATCATTCTACTTGCCATTTCTATTTAGTGACTATTCTAAGTACCTCATATCAGTGGAATTATATATTATTTGGGTGTGTGTGCTTTATTTCACCTGGTAAAACTACCTCAAGGATCATCTATATTGTAGTATTTTGATGAATTTCTACCAATTTATCTACCAATAAAGATACCAGTTTATCTTTATTAGGTGCAGAGGTACTTTTTCCATCTGTTATGATCTGAATGAGGGCCTGGGATTTAGCTCAGTGTCACTGTGTCAGCCAGGCAAACCCATGATCCTGGGTTCAATCCCCAGTACCATGGGGGGGGGGGTCTTAATGAATTATTTGTTTGGTTCTAGAGAAAGGAAAGATTTACAAGGACACCTCCCAGGCACCAGATGGCGATGTTTAGCTGTTGGTCCACTCTATCACCTGCCACACCACTCTTAAAACTCAGATAAAAGCACTTTTGTCTTTCCAAATTGGACTAAAGCAGCCCCAGGCTAATTGGAATTGTAGGTGAGTTTCTATTTGGCTCTCTCAGTGGAACTGCACCTCCTGACTTGGGAAGAATAGAAAGCTTATACATTTGAAGAGAACAAAGGATAGAGATCATTTCTTAGAATGGGGGTTGGGAAGCAGCAGTTTACTTGCCTCCAAAACTAGTAGGAACCAACTAGACGTTTCATAATTCTAAAAATCGGAGTGAGGGAGCCTCATATTAACAAGCAAATAGTGATCAAGGCACAGTCTCTTATGTGTCATAGAATAAAACCTATAAGTGGTGCTGTAGAAACTGGCTTTTGACCTTCAGGGACACAGCAAATAGGAGCTGTCCCCACTGCCCTCAGCCCAGCTGACCGCCAGTGGACAGATTCATATCTTCTCTCTCACAACTGGTTTTCCTTTAGGGGCCTCTGAATTCCTGTCCTAGCTGTACCAAAATAATCTCTTGATCACATCCTTCCTTTCTTACATCCTGGCCCAGATCTGACCTCTTGGAGGGCGTCCACCTGAGCAGCACAGAAACTCAACCATCTCCACCCTCTCATCATCTGATTTGTTTAGGGTTTTTCTTAAGGGGGTTTCTTTTTCCATTTTTCTTTTTTGGTATCAGGAATTGAACTCAGACCCTTGCACCAGCCAGGCAGGTGCTGAAGTGCTGAGTGACATTCCCTGCCCTCCTTGATTGACATTGGCACATTTATGTTTCTGTGCCAGTTTACCCAATCCATCTGTGCCTTTTCCACTGTTCCAAGCTGGCCACCCCCTTCCAATAACCCAAGCCTGCCTTTGCAGAATTGGTGCATTTTTCTTCTGTCTTGGCAAGGTATTGGAAGCTGGGCAAGCTTCCAATCACCTGACCAAGGATATAGTGACAGAATAACAAAAAACAAGACAAGACCTTTACTGCACAAAGGGAAGCCCAAGACAGTCAAAGCTCTTATCAGGCTAAGATGCTGTGAGCTTGCCACTATTTATTAGGCACACAGCTTATGAAAGAGTAAAGGACAGTGCAGGGTACAGCGAAGTGGGAAATACTGCTGAATACAACAAGGGAACAAGACATGCTTGCAAGAAAAGCTCATTGATTAATGGGAAATTTGGTTTTTTCCCAAGATTAATTTTTGCTTCTGTAGAAGTTTTGTGTATGAGTCATGCTGTCCTTAGGTGTAATACTGTCTTGCCATCTAAGACGTCACAGCATCGCGGATCACTGAGGCCTTGGCTGTAACCAGTAGTGTGCGGAATTGTTCGTTCTCACACACTAACCAACTGCTGGCTCCTCAGACAAACCACCATGGACCAATAGGCAGACTCAGACTTTTAATATGAGAAGCCAGTTTGAAAATCTGTAGCTTGCTCAGGCTGTACTCCATCAGCAAGGGTCACTCCTATCCCCCCAACATCTTTGGCAATATCCCAGTGAGAAATCTTGGTTTTGATTTTTAAACACCTATTTCCCTTTTATATTTTCCAGAGTCTTTACTCTTGTCCGGTCTCCTTTGTTTTGAAAAAGTGTCTTTGCTTCTGCTGCACCTTTCCTTCGACAAACTTCCCTTCTCTTAACTCTTTCCAGTCTGTGTTCCATCTGCTCTAAACTTGTTCTCCACAGGTTAAGTGTGATTCTGCTCCAGCCTCTATTCTGCTGAACTTTTTTTGCACATCATTTGATACTGCAGATTACTTCTTTTCCCTACAATGATTTCTTTCTTCTTTTTTGTTTGTTTCTGGTGTTGATTTACTGGACATCAGACTAATCTAGGTATGGGGGGAGTGTTTGTTTTGCTGCTGTTATTTTGTTTTGTTTTGTTTTGTTTTTGTTTTTGTTTTTTTTAGGTTTTTTTGAGACAGGGTCTCGCTTTGTGGTTCAGGCTGGCCCTGAGCTCAGCCTCCAACTCACATCACAATCCTCCTGCCTCTGTCTCCCAAGTGCTAGGATTACAGGCGTGAGCCACCACGCCCGGCACTGTGGTATGTGGTACTGGTTGCTACTGGGTGTGGGTCTCCACACCCAGTATTGTTATGTGGTTACCGGGGAATCGAACCTGGGCCCTTGCGCTTGCAAGACAGGCGCCAGAACCACTGAGCTCACTCCCCGGCCCTATTTTGTTTTGTTTTTCCTTAACTCTGAGTCTTTCTTCTCTTGTGATGACTTTTGTGCCTGCTCTGCCTTTGGAGAGCTGTGACCCCAGGTTCCGTCTCACTTGTGGGCACTGAGCTATCCATGCAGCTCATCTCTGTACTAATGGTTTCTCTGTCGGGTCTGATCCTCTGGTGACACTGTCTCCCTTATTTAATTAACTGCCCTCTAACTATTGCCACTGCATAGAACGCTTTGACCCCAAGTTCAACAATTCTTTATACAAACTTCATTCTTCCTGCACTCTCTACAATCAACTCTTGTGAACTTCCACTTCCCATTTGGTGACGCTGCTGTACTTGTGGTCACCTGAATGTCAACACTTTGAAGCAACTCTGACCACTTTTTCAGGACTACATTCTAACCTCAGTTCTTCTACACGTCGGGTGTGTTATAACAAGTTACATAACCAGATAACCATCCATTAACTTCCACTTAATAAGGTTAATAATAATAATAACCCTCAAGGTTATTTTGAGGAACATTTAAACCATCCTGAACAGCACTGGGGAACATGAGAAGCTTTTGGAATCTCCTATCTCATATCCATGTTATAAACAGATTCTGGTCCATACTTTTCAGTCCATTATGTATGTTTTTGCCAGTCTAATCTTGACCATTGCTTTCATAGTAGTGCTATCACGCAGTACCCCCAAGGGGCTCGGGGTTTCCAATCAGAGTCTAACCTCTGGGCTCCTGGTTTCACCTCTGTGCGTACTCCTCCCTGATATCCCCTTGGCATTTCTTTCTTCTCCTCTCTGTCCTGCCTCACAATTTCCCTTACTACTCTTTTCACTTGAACTAACTTGACCCCACTGTCCCTACAGGGCTCTTTAGCTTTATCATTTCCATCAAATGTACTGTGACCTTGTTAATAACCTTCTTTCAGAGTCTAGAGTATCACAGTCCTGAAAATGAATCTGTACTTCACAATTTAGCCTTTTAGCTTTTCTGTTTTGATTTGTTAATGAGTCACTTTTAAAAATACAGCTTTGGGGACTGAGGATTTAGTTCAGTGGTTCTGGTGCCTGTCTTGCAAGTGCAAGGCCCGGGTTTGATCCCTGGTTAACCACATATAGTACTGGGTATGGAGACTCACGCCCAGCAGCAATCAGTACCACATACCACAGTGCTGAGAATGGTGTCTCACACCTGTAATCCCAGCACTTGGGAGGCAGAGGCAGGAGGATTGCTGTGATGTGAGTTGGAGGCTGAGCTCAGGGCCAGCCTGAACTACAAAGCGAGACCCTGTCTAAAAAAAAAAAAAAAAAGATCAAAGATATTTAAATATTTTCCTATTCTATTTTTCACACTTTCAATGCTATTCCTTGAAATATCTGCCTGTAATTTGTATAGAACCCAAGTTAGCAAACTTTCCTTTTTTCACTTATGTTTTGATGTCTTATCTGCCACTATGTAACCCAAAGTCACAAAGCTTTATATTTACATTTTCTTCTAAGAACCTATAGCTTCAGATCTAAGTCATTTTAAGTCTGAGGTTTGTTTTTAGTTAGTTTTTGTATCTAGTGTGAAGTAGGAGTCTCATTTGATCCTTTCATATATGTGTATATTCTTCTTGATGTTTTAAATGTCAAATTTAAATGTTCCCTAAGAGCTTGTGACATGTTACACAGCTACAGGTCTGTCTCAGTTCCCAGCAGGGTGCTAAATACACAATTAGCTATCATGTTGTTATGAATGTGAATATACAATAGGTCATCTTAAGTCAGTGTTCAGAACATTTCACAAGACGTCTCAGTGTTCACACTTAAACCAGAGGGAGAAAATCAGGTACCACCTCCACGATCTTCTACAAAACACTTGCTCTAGCTAAAGCAGTAAATGCAATCCATGCACGTCGTTACCCTTAGAAATTTTATTATCTCAGAGCCCTTCTTTGGTCTGTGTGAAATCAGGCCTAAGCTAGAAAATTTTCCTTATTTCTCAGTTTGCCAGTGATTTTCTTGCTCTTTACAAGGACCATCCACTTCTCTCTCTCAAAAAAAAAGTGGCTCTGCAACTCCTTCCTGTTCTTGGTTCACACCCCATGCCCCGTGATTTCGGCCTCTGTGGTAGTTTTATCAGTATGTTCCATTTTTGGCAATCCCCGAGACAAAGAGAGAATTCTGTTCACCTGGCATTTGACAGCAATAATTCACCACATTCCATCTTGCTGGCCTCATATCAAATGTTTAAACCCCCCTTACACATTCATACTCATACAAAACCTCTCTTATTTTCTCTGACCCTACTTCTGTCCTTATTTCAATCCCAGTGATTACATTTATTTTGTATTAACCTTTTAGAAATATCCTTTTAAAGTACGGCATACGTAGGCTCAGAGAAAAAGCTGAAGTCAACCTGAGGATTACCAAGCCAGAGCAGTGGATTTGACGGCAGATCTGTGAGGTATCATTTGGTCTAAATCTAAGTCCAATGCTTGGTTCCTTATTTGGGTATTGCTGCTTTCAATGCTTGAGCTGTTCTTCCAAACACTGGAGTTCTCGGCTACTTTTCAGTATGATGTAAGTACCACAAGTATTGCATGTCTTACAGATTCTTGTGGGGGGTTTCAGATAAGATTCTCCTGCATTTAAATACACTGGGAAGTTTTAGGCAGAAGTTAACATTTAAGATATGCACTTGAAGATCTCCCTTGATAAACCAGAAAAAAAAAATTCTGGTTTCTCTTTAATCTTCAAGGCAAGCAACAGCTTGAAAAACTCAAAAAGAAGGTCTGAAGGGACCAGCTGCACGCATCCTAATTATTCATCCAGTGGTACTAGCCGAGGGTCCCTGACTCCATGTTTGTGCTATCCTGATATCACTTATCACTCACTTAACAGCTAATTTTCTAAAGCTAGTCACCTAACTTATAGAACTATAATTAAGGTATTTCAAATGTTTAGTAATAGACTAGTTTGTTACATATTAATCGTTCATCACTAAGCGTAGGACTAGTCACAGAGATGGAATAAGGACAGAATGATAAACTAGTAGGCACTGCGGTAGAAGTAACGCTCACTAGAGAACAAGAAAATAAGATGGAAGTAGACACTGGGCCTCTGAGCCACAACAGCTTCAACAATTCTTCAAAGGAAAGGAATATTCAAAAGGACATCAATATTTTTGTGTCTGTAAAAAGCAATTTGAGAAGCTGCATTTATCTGGATCTTACTGCAACAGGCACGCAGGTCCCTAAGCATAATTCTTAACCTTCTTCCCAACTAGATTTTCAATTTCTACAGCACTCTCCAAAGTAGTCCCCAGCCCAGTACTTCCTACCCCTTGTTTTTATTGTTTTGTGCCACAGTGCATGCTATTGCGTCTTTATCCATTGCCATCAGTCTCCAGGGAGTAGGGTGGAAAAAATATATCGGTAAGATTTCGAAGTAGCGCTCTCCCACATACAAGATTTCCCCATGGCACAAGACCTATTGATTCTTTGATATTTGTGTTGACAGGCTACAAGCATATGCTCCACCGTGCTTTGTGTTGAGCTGTCTGTAAAGTTGTGGACAACGCGGGGGCCAGGGAGTTAGCTCAGTGGTTCTGGCGCCTGTCTTACAAGCGCAAGGAACTGGGTTCGATTCCCCGGCAACCACATACAATTCTGGGCGTGGAGACTCACACCCCACAGCAACCAGTACCACATATCACAGTGCCAGGCGTGGTGGCTCACGCCTGTCATCCCAGCACTCGGGAGGCAGAGGTGGGAGGATTGCTGGGATGTGAGTTTGAGGCTGAGCTCAGGGCCAGCCTGAACCACAAAGCGAGACCCTGTCTCAAAAAAAACCCTAAAAAAAAAAAAAAAGTTGTGAACAACGCAAAGAATTCGAAGCCCTCCTCTAAAAGAACTCGTTTTATTTAGGGATATTGAAAACCGCAAAAGCAACCAGTGAATATCCTGCCTGAGACTCTGGGAACCTCTCTCCCTGTGCCTGTGGTGGTGAATGTGATCACAAGCACACAGAAATGAACAATTTTCGAGTTTGTAGAAAATAAAGAATAGAAGAAAAGAAATCTCCTATCCTCTCAATACCTACAAAACTTCTTAACATTTTGGTATATTTCCTTCCAGTCTTTTTTCTCTGTGTATTTCAAAATGGAATGGCTGGTTTTACAGCTGTATATTCAATTTTCTACAGTTTTAAAAAATTTTAACCAGCACTTATTTAAAAACGTCCTCTCGTATATTTTCAACACCATAATTTACATAAGCACTCTTTCCTGCCTGGACATTCATATGGCTTCCAAGTGAACTATTCAGAATATCCACGAGTAGAAATACTTGGAGAATGGTGAGATGAGAAGGCAGGGCATCAATTTCTCCATGACTAGCTAAAATCACTAGAGTGGTTTTCCCTCTTTTTTTTTTTTTTTTTCTGTGCCAAACCCTGGACATGGACTAAATTTCGCTGCTTTCACTCCTTTCCGGGCCCCACACCCTTCTCAGAGCTCTACCCGTTTGCCTCCAGCTGTGTAATGAACAAAGGGGTTTTGCCCCAGTAGCTGAGAGTTGGAGCCCACGTTTGAAACTGAGCTCTTTTACACGGTGTTTGGAGTCTTCCTGACCTAAATCTCTCCGAGCCTTGTGTTTGCTAGGGAGGCTTTCCCGGGCTTGCAGTTTCCAACAGCGTTAACAATAATTGGGGAAGTGGCAGCAAAGCGGAAAGCAGAGGATCGTTCTCCATCCTTAGGCAACCCACAACAGGTAAAGGTCCTCCCGCCCTTCCAGCATCTGCAGGCGTCGTTCCAAATTCCTTCAAGGTGTGGCCGAAGTTAGGTGGAGATCTTCATCCACATCTAAGCCTCAATCTGGACAGTGCTAATTTGTGCATAAGTCACCGACGCGTGCCAAGGCCCCGGGAGGCTGGGAGCAGGGTGAAGCCCGCGGCCCTGCGGGATCTTCCCTCGGGCACCAGGACGTGCGCGGGACCAGGCTGGGAGCGCAGGCGGACGCCGGGAATCCGGCGGGAGCGCTGGCTGTGGCGGACGCTGCCTGCCACGCCGTTTCTGCGGTTCGCCTCCCTGTGGGCTCTCTCATTCTTTTGCGGGACGTCCACGGAGCCGGCCGGGCACTGACTTTTGCCTCCGCATCCCCAGCTCCCCTCCCGGCCGAGGCTCCCGGCCGAGGCTCCTCGCGGCCCCGGGCTCCGGCCCGCTCCGCGCAGGGCCGGGCCGGGCGGGCCTCGCCGCCCAGGCGCCCGCTGCCCACCGCGCCGCGGCCTCCGCGCTCCCCCTCCTCAGCTCCAGCCGCCGAGAGCCCGGATGTTGGATCCGCTCCCGGCGCTGGGCCCTCCATTTCCATAAAAGGCCAGGGCTCCGCAGGGCTGAGATTGCCGCCGGCGCCCCCCGCCCCGCCCGCGGGCCCGGCCGCCCCGCCCGCCCGCCCGCCCTCCCTCCCTCCGCGCGCGGCCGGGGGCGCAGGCGGCTGCGGGCGGGCGGGCGGGCGCAGGGAACGGGGCGCGGGCAGCGGCCGGGCGGCCGAGGGGCGGGGAGAGGGGTGGAGCGCGGGAGCCGGGCGCGGGGCCGCGGCCGCCGGAGTCCATTAGGCGCGCGGGCCGCGGAGGAGCCGGACACTGACGCGTCGGAGCCGCAGCCGCAGCCGCAGCCGCAGCCGCAGCCGCAGCCGCGCGAGCCCTGGGCGCGGAGCGCGAGAGGCGCGCGGTGAGGCGCGGGCGCGGGCGGCGGGCGTGGCGGGCGGGTGGGGGCGGCGGCAGGTGAAGCCGCGGTCCGCTAGGCGGGGGCCCGGGCGCCCCGGCTCCCGCCTCGTCCGGCCACAGCCGGCGCAGCGAGCGGTGAGGTAGCCGTGCGCCTCCGGGGCAGTGACGCTGACGAGAGCCATTTCCTTCGCACTCGCAGGAAGGAGCCATGGCTCTGGACGGGATAAGGATGCCAGATGGCTGCTACGCGGACGGGACGTGGGAGCTGAGCGTCCATGTGACGGACCTGAACCGCGATGTCACCCTGCGAGTGACCGGGGAGGTGCACATCGGAGGGGTGATGCTCAAGTTGGTGGAAAAACTCGGTGAGCGGCGGAGCCCGGGAGCGTCGGAGCCCGGACTTCCCGGGATCGGATGGGGGAGGGGAGGGAGGGCCCGCGGGGGAGGGGCGGACCTGCGGAGCGAGCATCCCGCAGATTTAGGAAACGTGGGCTCTGCCCCTTGCGTCTTTTGTTACCGAGTTTTCTTGAGGTAGCGAGCGATTCGCGTCTCCCAGTTACACATTTCACTGCGTAGCTGTGGGAGGCGCAGGACTCCTGAATTCTTTGCCTCTCCCGACTTCACGTTGAAAGTAATGGGAGAAGCGTGCCAGGGGGAGTGGGGAGGGCGATCCTGCCGGGTCCGTGGTTACTCATTTCTCTCTTCGTTGCCCCTGAGCCTTGGTGACGTTTGTCATGGAGGATAATGCAGTCCACTTAAGAAAATTGTACCGGAAAATGTGCAACTACTGGCGTCAGACTGAAGTTGCCGTAGCCGCACTTACTACGTGAGGAGCGCGTTAAAATGTTCCAGGCATCCGTTCTTTCAAGGGGTGGGGCAGGTCGGACAAACTTGGTATCCACAGTCCTTGCCCGAAGGAGGCTATTTCGAGCGTCCAGTTTTATATGAATAACAACGCAATGAAAGAACTTTGTGTTTAAAAACGCAGACTTCAGTAAAATAATTCCAGGTTGACAACCATTGAGTACAGATATTTACTGGATTGGTTTGGACTCCGTTTAAATAATGGGGTCCCTTACAATGAGGGTACAGTGTAAAATTTTGCGCTGTAATTTTTTTGGTGATGGAACTATTTTCAGCTGCAAGAATCAACTACATAGATGAGATAGATGATTTTATTTAAAAAAAAAAAAAAAGGCCAGGGCTGCCTTCCAGAGCTGTAGAGTGCCTTCTGCATAGATAAAGAAACGTGTGGTATTGTCTTTTTAAATTTTTTAATTTATTCATCTTGCTTAAGCACAGCATTTATTCAAGCTGCTATGGAAAAGTAAAAGAAGCAGTTATTTATCAGGAGATTATTTCTGACCAAGGCAGTACTGTAACCTGACCATGTGAACTTACTGAAATAGCATTCTGATAAAATTTTCAGAATTCGGCACAATGCAGTTAAGTAGACCTGCTTTGTAAGCCCAAAGGAAGTTTAATTATTGAAGGACCAGGGGGAAGCTTCTTACATGTGGACTCCTCCTTAGCCCTGTGCATTGTCTGGCTGCTTGAGACAGCCCAGGAAAGAAAGAGCCTGCCTTAGGTCAGCCTTGGAAATTAGATTCTGCTGGTTTAATTAGTTAACTGTTGGTTGACGGCTTTTATCTGATTCAAATAAATCAATTACTGTTTGCAATAATATTTATGAACCTTTTTGTCCACCATGGTTTGGGATTATGAATGAAAAGATTATATACAGGTGCTTATATTTTTTGTTTTCAAAGGAATCAAGCATTTGTATTGGAGACTGGCTTACCTATGGTAAACAGACTTTATTAATAGACTTGTTTTGATGGACGTATTTTTTATGTTGGGAAAAAAGCTGTTGAAGGTGACTGAAAGCCAGGCTTTATCTAATGAATAAATAATGATTTCTACTATATTTATGTCACATCGATTATAAGTTTTTATTACGGAATCACAGTCATAAGTGCAAATACTGAGAATAGACTGTTTGCAGATAGTGTTGCTGTTAATTTTAAGTGCCTGCAATCTTAATCTTTTGATGCTGATGCATTTTATATTTTTTTATGCACAAGAAGCCTCACAAGGTGTAGGAGGTGCTGTGCGTGTTGGAAACTGCTTTTTTTGTTTTCAGCTGAAAGAATATTAAACCCTGTGTTTTGTTGTTGTTGTTGTTGTTGTTTTTTCGTTTATTTGGTTGGTTTGTTTTTTGAGACAAGGTCTTACTTTGTAGTTCAGGCTGGCCCTGACCTCACTGTGTAGCCCAAGCTGGCCTCAAACTCATAGCAATCCTCCTGCTTCTGCCTCCTGAGTGCTGTGATTACAGGCATGAGCCACCAAGTCTGCCCCCTGTTGTTTTTTAAATTTCAAGTAAAAAGTGCTTATCAGCATAAATCTGACTTTCCTCTTTGGTAAAAGTAGAGCTAAATGATTTTTGCTTCTGTGTTTTGGATTAGATACTTGAAATGATAAGCTAATTTGTTCTCTGTTGACAAGTAATTGGTGGAAAAATTCAACAGGGCAGCACTGAAAACATCTACAAACCAGGTAGTGGAACTGGAAAAGACTGTTGCAGTTTTTCAGATTTGCTTAAAGCTGGAATGGCCTGCCCTCTGAAGTCCAGAGTTGTGTCACTTGAGTGTATTAAGGGGCAAACTGGATGGCTTCTTTTCAACAGTGGTTTAAGTAGATCAAAGCAGCTTTCACAGTCTAGATAAGAGCCAGAGATGTTTTGAGTGGCACAGGGTCTCCCATCTCAGGATGACGGAGCAGTGGCAGAGTGTGAAGGAGCAAGTGACAGGAGTTACTGTAGACGGCATTCATGCATGCCGTCAGTGTCCAAACTGCCTGATCCTTTCCTCAGTCTCAGGATACATGGATACTAAAGTATTAAGCTTGAGAT
This sequence comes from Petromus typicus, assembly GCA_004026965.1. Classification (NCBI taxonomy): domain Eukaryota; kingdom Metazoa; phylum Chordata; class Mammalia; order Rodentia; family Petromuridae; genus Petromus; species Petromus typicus. The sequence continues at coordinate 6,008 of PVIR01028616.1, read as the reverse complement.
TATCTTACTTGTTTAGTGGTAACTATTATTTCCCCAGAGATGATAGGTCCCAGGATGACCCTTCCCCATAACAAACAACGTGTTCAGATTTTGAGTACACAAGTAGAAGTTTCTGGGAAGAGACTGCTTTGCTTTCATTTGATTCTCAGAGATAAGATAGGTTGTGACACAACAGCTAGACACAGTGTAGAGACCTTGTGATCCAGTTTTGCTGTGAAGCTACAGTGTTCATTGCAAATTGGAGTGTTTTAAATAAGCAGAATGGTTCCTTAGGTTATATCAGTGATAATCTTCGTATTTAGGATTTTATAGAAAAAAGCATGCAGGTAAGGTCATTAAAACATGATTCCCAGATTTATGAGTTTAATTAAAAGATTTAAGAAGTTTTTAAAAAATCCCAGTGTAAAAAAATAGCCATTCTTCATTAATCTTTTAAATAAAAATAGTATATATCATAAAGAGTGGGTTCTGGGGAATTATATCTTGATGTGATTAAAACTTTATTTCATCTGTGACACAGTCTACACTGATACTAGACTGGTGTTATACTTCATCCTGTGAATGAAGAATTGTTTCACCTATTTTTTTTTTAAAGGTTGAAAATTTTGAGTAGAAGCTTTACATTTTATTGCAGGTTTTGTTTGGTTTTGTTTTGGTTTTTTCCTGGTTGTTAAATTTCAAACATATACCCTGAGGGGAGGTAGGGGGAAAGAGGAAGAGAGAGAAGAAAGTGACAGAGTTTTACTAGGATTCATTTTAAGACCTCTCGCCTGCTGCTTTCTCACCATCACTGAGCTACATCGCTACCTTTTTTCACATTACTATGACAGAGTAGTTAGTAAGTACTAAGAGACTTAGGCTGGCCTTGAACTTGTAATGTTCCTCACTCACCTCCCAAGTAGCTGTGATTACAGACGTGTGCCCACCACACCTGGCTTGTCTAGTGTTTTTATTTGCAGCAGTCCTTGTTAAAGAAAATATTAAGATATAAAATACCGGGGATGCAGATTATGAAAATAAGACATCAGATAATTTATAAATCAACTGTCTAAATTTTATAGAGAAGAGGCCCAATTTTATGGATTCCTCCAGGGGTCATTGAGAAATAATGGAGAAAGCAGCTCTACTCTCAGAGGGATTGAGAGCTCAGCACTGAGGATTCTACATACCACAGACATACTCAGTTTAATACTTAGTGGATTTGTTCACTAAATTTTCATACCAGTTTACAAAAGTTTTAAAAACTCTGTGTACAATCTGATTCCTACCTTTCTATAAAAATCTCGTAAGTGGAGAGAAGGGAATTTATAGTAATATGGAGCTCACTGAATGGAAGTCTTCAGCCACCAGCTTTGAGCTTGAAGAAGAAATTGACTGTGAGACTTAAGGAATATATCAGTGATAATCTAGGAATATATCAATGATAATTCTAAAGAAATGTGGAAGCTCGGTTAGATCAGGTCAAATAATACAAGTTAGGAAACGCGGATATAACTTTTAAAAGTGTGTACAGTTGCCTTAGAAAATGAGGATTGTGTTTCTGCACTTGACTTTCTTATATACTATTGAAATAAAATGCACATGTGTTGGAGTTGCATGTTACAGTTAGGTTATGAAGTTAGCATTTGTGACTTAAATAGATTTTAGTATTAATGATTATGAATCGCTGAAAGTGATGAAGTATGGTATATATCTGTTGCATCTCACAACAGTGTGAGATAGATAGTTTTTTCCAGGAACTCCAAAAATAAGTTTCTTTAGTTAAGCACCAGTTTACAAGTTGGCTTGCTTTAGGGGCTTTGTTACACAAAAAGTACTTTATAAACACTAGGATCAGAGCTTGGCAGCATGTACAGGAGAGAGAGGCATGGTAATTGGACAGCTCCCTCCCCATAGCTGGCCTGGTGCTCCCTGGGGAAAGTGTGTACTTATTTCCTTGAATAGTATCTATGCTTTTGAAATCCTCTGTTTTCTTCCTACAGGGATTATAGATTGAATTAGTGAAAGTAAAGTGTCTGCATAATGTGACCTCACTGCCTGTACGTGAAGAGGATGAAAACAATCTTTAAAATATATTTGGGTGAGGTAGAAGAAACAATAGTGAAATCACATGTGAATCGAGTCTTAGTTAAATCTGTTGACAACTTTTTTTTCAGTGCTTCAGGTCCATAGAAACTGAATGAGTTTTGTTTCTTAAATTTAAACTCTGGGCTAGGGATTTAGCTCAGTGGTTCCGGCACCTGCCTTGCAAATACAAGGGCCCAGGTTCGATTCCCAGTAACCACATACAACAATGCCAGGCAGGGTGCTTCACACCTGTAGTCCTAGCACGCAGGAGGCAGAGGCAGGAGGATTGCTGTGAGTTCAGGGATCACCTGGGCTACATAGTGAGCTCAGGGCCAGTCTGAACTACAAAGCGAGACCCTGTCTCAAAAAAAAAAAAATTAAACTCTTAAAAAAAGAGGACGATACATAAATTTTGCTATAAACCTTATAGCACCTAAAGAAAATATGTAATGTTTCTGGGCTATATGATATTTGTTGCCCTGCTTCTGTTTTATTAGTTTTTTGAGACAGGGTCTTGCTTTGTAGATCAGGCTGGTCCTGAACTCATTATGTAGCCCAGGCTGGCCTCAAACTCCTGGCAGTCTTCCTGTCTCTGCTTCCCATGGGCTGGAATTACAGGCATGAGCCACCATGCCCAGCCTGTTGCCCTTTTTTCTGTCATGTTGATACCCAGTCCTTAAAAATAGAAAATACTGGGGCCGGGGAGTTAGCCCAGTGGTTCCGGCGCCTGTCTTGCAAGCGCAAGGACCTGGGTTCGATTCCCCGATAACCACATAACAATACTGGGTGTGGAGACTCACGCCCAGGCAACCAGTACCACATACCACAGTGCAGGCGTGGTGACTCACGCCTGTAATCCCAGCACTCGGGAGGCAGAGGCAGGAGGATTGCTGTGATGTGAGTTGGAGGCTGAACTCAGGTCCAGCCAGAACCACAAAGCAAGACCCTGTCTGAAAACACCAAAAAAAAAAAAAAAAAGAAAAAAGAAAAAAAATACTGTTTGATTCTAACTAGTATAAACTTATTTTGGGGAGACATTAAAAAAGTATATTTGTTCTTATTCAGTTAGTTACAATAGGTCTTTTTGGAAATATCTGTATGTTTTGAGGAAAATGTTTAAAATTTTTGAAATAAAAATTTCTCTAGAAAATAAAGTTTTGCCTTTTATCTTTAACTCTTTTTTAAAACTTAAATTATAAGTTCAAGAATAATTCACTGGGTACTGTAAAATCTTTCCCTAGTTCTTTCTCTTTGATATTTTGATATTTGATTTCTCTATACATAAACACAGATAGCTTTTGGAGCCCTTTGAGTAAGTTGCAGATATCATAACCTCTCATTCCTTAATAATTTAAATATGCATTGCCTAGAAGCCAGGCAGTAGTTCAAATTCTGGAAATTTAATATTAATATAATACAGTCATCCATTACACATCCATATTCAGATTTTGCCAGCTGTCTCAATCATGTCTTTTTTTTTGCATACTGTATCTTATTGTACTTTTTATTGTCACAAAATTAGATAGCAGAATGTGCATGAAGTCTAAAATGATAGGATGTATAAATGAGTTAATATTAAGATGTGTGTAAAATAATGATTTCAGACTGCTTAGCTACCTTATGTAAATATTTCTTAGCATTTGTCTATTCAGACAGTTTTTTTACTTTGGTTTGTCTTTTTAAAATTAGTGAATATCAGTTAAGCATATACATAAATACATTTATATGTATATTTTTTTGCAGTGCTGGAGATCAACACAGGACATTTTCCACATGCTAAGCAAATGTGTTGCCCACTGAGTTACATCCCCAGCCACTCCTTTAAGATTAATTTAACAGTCTCTTTAAAATATTTTATAATCCTCCCCACCTTAACCTCCCCACTGGTGAGGGCTGTGGTACCTCACCTAGCTATGAATATTTTAAAGACATCATTGAATACAGACTCCCCATGGTTTCAGCTGCCCTCCAAGTATCTCAGGTACTGATAGACAGCAAAATTAGTAAGAAAAAACTATTACCAGTTTAACACAAGATCTGAATTCACCTTCTGGTCCTGTGTGATCCTTGGACTTGATCCAGCCTTCTGAGTTGGTTTTTGTTTTGTGGGTGAGAGTTTGCATTTTATGGTTCTGAGGCTGAACCTAGAGCGGAGGAGTTAGGCGAGTGCTCTACCAGTAAGCTACATCTCCAGCCTTTCCAAAATCTCATTTTGCAATGGTTTCACGGTGTTGCCCATGCTGGCCTCAGACTTGTCTTAGCCTCCTGCTTTAGCCTCTAGGGCATTTGAGAGTATAGCGTGCATGTCACCATGTACAGCCTCAGTAACTTTTGGCTTCTGTAAAATGGAAAAAAAAGTTCCATAGGTTATGGTAAGAATTATTAAATGAGATAACATGTATTAAGGGTGCTTTATGTAAGCTATTAATGCCATACAAATGAGTGATTATTTTCTTCATAGTATTAAAAGTCTGACATACACTGGATGGAGAAGAGGGTTAAGAATAGGGGTTAAGATGTAATCTCAAATATTTAGTAAGTTCTAGCTTTACTGCTGAGGAATTGAATGCCTCAGAAGGACTTTAATTTGGCTGTGGTTTGTTTTCCCACCCATAAACAAGGAGAAAAATAGATATCATTCAACTCTTCCCACCGCTTTTAAACACACCTGCCTCTGTAATGTAACAAAGAGCTATTTAACTGTGGTTTTCATGAGATTTCTGAAATGCAGTGGACCAGTAAATGGATAATGGTATTTCAAGGGTTTGAAATAAGCATGAAAGTATCAGCCCTAAATTAATTCTCTATTTAACACATTTAATGAACAATGTTTTTTACTTATATAATAAGAGGATGATAATATTTCTTGACACATGAAAACATAGGGCCTATTTTGAAACTAAAGAATAACTTCAGGGAAAAAACCTAATGTATGCAGTGTTAATATTTAAATAACTGTATTGCAGAAATAAAAATGCTAGTGCTGTGGTACATTAAGAAAAAATAGTATATATGCCCATTGGGACTTAAGTATTTTGTTCTTTTTTTTTTTTTTTTAGTAAGAGACATGGTGTCCTACTTGCATTTGTGATTACAAATTCATATACTTTATAATTCTTACTGAACTGTTAGCACGATTATTGCATAATTTTCTTCTTAAAGTCATGCTTTTTGAGATCTAACTTATGTATAGTAAAATTCAACCTTTCTAATGTAATGTTTGGAGTTTTCAGTTCAGTCCTGTAAAACTACTACAATCAAGATGTAGAACTTTCTCAATCCCCAGTACCACCAGAAATAAATAAATAAAAATAGAGGGGTCAGGGATTTAGCTCAGTGGTTCCAGCAACTGCCTTGCAAGCACAAGGTCCCAAATTTGATCCTGGTACCACATACAACAACGCTGGGTGTGGTGACTCATGCCCATCCGCAATCGGTACCACATACCACAGTACCAGCTGTGGTGGCTCACACCTGTAATCCCAGCACTCGGGAAGCAGAGGCAGGAAGATTGCTGTGAGTTCCAGGCTCACATAGTGCCTGGGCTCCATAGTGAGCGCAGGGTCTGCCCAAACTACAAAGTGAGACCCTGTTTCAAAAAAAAAAGGAAAATTTACAACAGCCGGAAGAGCTTCCTTGTGTTCTTTTGTAATCATCCCAGCTCAACCCCAGCTCCTGAAAGCCACTGATAGTTTTCTGCTTTTTTGAAATGTCCCAGAAGTGGACACAATGTACAGCTCTTTGCATCTTTTTTCACTTAGCATATTAGTGTTTAGCATCATTCTTATGTTTTTGTACATTAAGTTTTTCATTGTTGAATAGCAGCCCATTAAATAAGGATGGTACCACAGTTTTATCTGTTCAGTACTCCAGTTTGAGGAGCTAATGAAAAAGGCTGCCATAAACTTGGATAACTGTCTAGGGGTGGAGTTGCTGAGTAG
>PVIR01028615.1:0-21803 GCA_004026965.1 Petromus typicus | reverse complement strand
GAAACATTTGCTTGACATTGTCTAGATGTGTGATGAGCTCAGATACCTGAAAGGCACCAGTAATAGGAAAATAGTTATTTTAGATGCTTCTTTTCTGAGTCTAGCTTATTCTTAAAAATAAAAATAAAAGCATCTACCACAATAAATGTTTGGTGTAAATCTTACAATCTTCAGTATTATTAAAATACTTAATTCTTTTATGCTCAGACCTTGTGGTAAAAAACATCATAAAGGCTGAAATGACATAGCCTTTAAGAATTCCTTTATTAGGGTGCAGATCAGTACCTGGAAATTCCCATTTTCTGTTTAATAAAAGATACTCTATTAAGTTTAATGTGGTTTCAGTACTAATTTCCTCTTGGCTAGGCTGAAATAATGAGGGAAAACGAAGAGGTTCAGGTACGTTACTAAGTCAAATTCTAGAGTGGTGGAGGAGTGAGGATCAGAGAAGTGGCTTCTTGAATGAGATGCTCTGTTTGTGAGCTTCAGCAGGTGACTGTGATATAGGTGTACAAAGGGCAAAGGTTGAAAGAACTCTCTCACCCACTGGGAATCCTGGCAGAGTGGTATCAGGCAGCCACAGGTCATTGCTGCCTTTATGAGGCAGACTTGTTCCAATCTGTATATGGCTCTTGTAAAAAGTTTTTTTCTACTAAAATGGAAACTGATCATAGATGAAATGCTTATTAGCCATCCTTAGTGGATGGTACTTACCACAGATGATTGTATTTCGCTATTTTGTTTTGTTTCATCTTCTTTTGAGACAGGGTTTCCCTATGTAGTCCAGGCTGGCCTCAGATTCACTATGTAGCACAGGCTGGCGCTGAACTTGCAGTGATCCTTCTGCCTCAGCCTCCTGAGTGCTAGGATTACAAGTGTGGACCCCTGTACCTGGCTACATTTAGTCTTTTTTGTGTGTGTGTGTCAGAAATTGAACCAAGGGCCTTGCGCTTGCCAGGCAGGTACTGTACCACTGAGCTACATCCCTAGCCCTGATGGTTGCTTTTTGTTGTTGATGCACTTTTTATTTTATAATAGTTTTAAATGTATAATTATTGGGATAGTGATACACAGTCCTTGTTTTCCCTACATTCAGTTTGCCTTGTTACTGACATCCTAACTTTAGTACAGTCAACAAACAGTATTGAAACATCATTACTAACTAGAGTCTGCACTGTCATCCCTGGTTTTCATTTTCTTCCCCAGGCTCCATGTTCTGATTCCAAATTACATCTTTAGGTTATTACATGACATTCAGAAATGATATCTTCTTGGCTGCTATTGGCTATAACAGCTTTTTAGACTTTCCTTGTTTTTGAAGACCTTGACAGTTGTGAGGATTAAAATACTGGTCAGGTATTTTGTAGAATGCACCTCCACAGGGACTCATCTGATGTGTTTCTTGTGAGAAGACAGGTTATGAGTGTCTGGGAAGACGACAACAGAAGCAAAGTGACATTCTTAGCACATCCTACCAAGGATATATATTATCAGCATTACTGATGGCTGTTGATATCGATCACCCAGCTAAGGGACAGTGTACAAAAATTTCCCACTGTTGAGCTATTCTTTTTTTCTTCCCCTCTACACTGTACTCTTTGGAAGCAAGTCACTTTGATGTGCATTTTAGAGGTGGTGGCTCTGCTCCGGTTTCTAGACACCTGAGCATGTGCATAAGTTCTTTGGGATTCTTCTGTAGGAGACATGTGTCTTATCCTACCTCCTATTTATTCAATCACTTCTTTATATCAGTTTGGATTCGATATTTATTTTATTATGTATTGGGTTGTCACTTAATAGTACATTATTTTGTTACCCAAATTGTCCCAGTCTCTCCAATCTCTTTCACATTTTAGTGTCATTTGTGGGGTTTTTTTTTTCTTAGTTTTTGCTTCTTTTTGTTTTCAAGTATTTTTTAGCACTTTACTACCTGTGGCCCTGTGTAATACACCCCAGTGTATCTTGGATACTGACTAAATGCCCTTGTTCTAAGTTTATCCAGTTCCCAAGGAGTTTTGTGTTCCTCTTAGGGGAAGTGATGTGAGAAACAAAGAACTGGGTGCTAGGAAGTGCTTATTGCTACTTAAGTACATCTTTGCTTCTTGTTCCTCTTAGCTCAGAGCAAAGAATATCATTTGTGTGTTCTAATCACTGTGTGTACACATCTGCCTTCATTTGTTTTGTGTCTTGCTATAAAATGTACCAGATGCTGGGTAATATAAGAAGCAAAGAGGTTTATTTGGCTTATAATTCTGGTGCCTAGAAAGGCTAAATTACAACCTGGTGGCCTCTGATGAGGGGCCCTGGTTCCATGACAATACAGCAAAGTAGAAGTGGAAGTGGTTGCACACAGAAGGTGCCAAGTATGTGGAATGGCCTCAGTTTATAACAACTACTCTTACAGGCACTAATCCAAACTTATGAGAACTACATTCCTCCTAGGATTGGTCCCTCATGACCTGGTCACCTTCCACCAGGCCCTGCCTCTTAAAGATGCACCCGCACCACCTGTTAATACATTGGAAACTGAGATTTCAGCACATGAACCTTTAGGGGACACACAGTCCTTCTCCAAACCGTAGCAACCTCTATGAATGTTTCTATGTGTAGCCATAGATAAATGTGAGCTGATATTAATTCTAGTCCATTATTGCGTGGAGCATCCTAGCTCTGCTCTTTCTTGGTTTGTAGTCTCCTATTCCAGTAAGAAGCCTGGCTCCTCCTTGGTCCACTCACGTGATGCTTTAGTACTGTGTACAGGTAGAATGGCTCAGAACTGTTAACCTGTACCTTATGAGAATCACTTTTACTAACTAGATTATGTTGCTTATGAACAATTTCTTTTGCCTTTTGTACTATCAGTTTTATTTCCACAGTTATCTAGGTCACCACCTTATTATCTTACCCTATCAGATATATTGTTTCCTTTATTTGTGATGTGGTTGGGTTCTTTTGTCACCCTTTCCATCACATTTTAGTATGAAGGCACAATCAAAAGTAGAGATTGCTAATATTAAAAAAAATATTAATGTAATGTTCATGGTTCAGTGGCTGGTAATTTACTTAGACAACTTCCCATTATGAAATAGTTAGCCAGTTGTCTCTTACTGAGCATCTGCCTGTTATCAGACTGTTATAATACCATGACCAAGCATATTCTTATATATTAATAGGTTGTACACTATTATATCATTATGAGGAATTCCTATAGATGATTAAATCACTAAATTAAAGAGTATGAGCATTTTAAAGGCCCATATAATTCAAATTACCCTCTAAAAATACAAACTGCACCAGTGCTGTGAGAACTGTGGGAAGACTTGAAAGTTATGATTTCTCCCTATGACTCACTACAGCGTTACTATGCAAGGTAGAGATTTTTAACCATTTGTATTTCTTCCTTCTTGTTTATCACTCATGACAGTTACTTATTTTTCTTTTGTTCTTCAGATAAACTTGAAAACTGATGCTTTGTCTGTAGGAAGTCCCTGAGCCTTCCCTATCGTTAGTGGCTTTGAACATTCCTGCTTCCCGGACCTTCTGGAGAGTCTTGCTTTCTGAATGTGGACAATTTTGAAGGGACTTATTTTCCGAGAGCTCAACCCGAGATTCTTCTTTGTCGGATCATGAACACAGGATTTAATTCTTCTATAACCATAGTTATCAAGAAAATATGGCACATGTCTTTCTGTTTCTCTTCAACATGCTGCTTGTTAATATTGGAAGATTCTTCTCACTGCAGTCATTCTGCTAGAAGACAGCCTCAGGATTCTTCGGCCAGAATGAGGGCTTAAAGTTTGTAACCTGGCCTGTGTCTTTGTGCAGGACGTGGTTCTTTCTCTGCCAACTGGTCTCATCTTTGGAAAGGTTGATCACCTCAAGGGATACTGCTAAATCTGAAACTCTAGGAGGAGGCTCTCAAAGGAGCCTGTGTGGGGCCGAGTTAAGACTGTCTTTCTCACAGTTGTGTGGTATAGTCTACAGTTCTTGGAGTCCTCCTGGTTTCACTTCAGTGGCTTTGGTTTTCAGTCTGGAGTTTCAAATGTTGTACTGGTTATGTAAAGTAATGTGAGATAACGATAGAGACAGCCCAGGGCAGGCTGTGTGGCAGTCAGCCTGCTGCTGGCCAATACAGTCTTGGTGAAGTTACTTAGCATTTCCAAACTTCAATAAGCTATTGGTGGGGTAGGTAAGCTCTTGGACAAGCTCTAAAGACTCTGGCTCCACATGTTATCTGAACTGATCTTAAAATCACCCATCACAGATTTGCAAGGTATTTATTAGAAAAACTAACCCAAAGACTTTGCTTCAGCTACATTGTTAAACTTCTCCAACCTCTCAGAAAGGTCATTTCCACACACCATATCTTCCCTTTCATGTTTTGAGTTGGAGGACACAGCCAACACCCAACTGTAGTAGGTTTTCCTCTTCACCTCTTCACATTCTTTCTTGCTAAATTTAGCCATCTTTTCTTTTTTTTCTGAAAAGGAGCTATAAAAAATCACTGTTATCCTCAAACTCAAATTATGCTTTGAACCAAGAAGTGTTCAGAACTTAAATATAGTGTTTTGCAAGGATTCAAATGCAAAGCAGAGTTACTCAAGGGCTACTTCATCATATTTTAATTCGATTTCATTCAGCGCTAATTTAAAACAGAAATGTGTGGAGCAGAGCAGAGGGGGCAGCTATGAAGCCAGAAGGTACAAGTCTGGGGAAGCAGATAATGTTGCCTCCCCTCTTCCTGCTCTACCTAAGGTTTCCTCCCTCCTCATCCATTCCTGGCTTTGGCTTTCTTAGGACTTGATGTGGTAAGTGCAAGAGACTGACTGGGCTGTTCCATCCTTTCTTCCTAAGGAAACCATGCAACTCCTCACTATGACGCTCCTATCTCTTTACAACAGGTCCAATGCAATTAATTGGTCTTCTTCACAGATTGGATCAAATGCACCGGGGGAGCAGGCTGCAGCAGTAGGGGAGGTGATAGTGTGAGAGCCAGAGAGATTTATCAGACCCTCAGCTGCACACTCATCTTTTGGCTCTCTGGTTGCAGAGTTTTGTTCTGTTTTTTTGTTGGCTCTCACTTTTGCAGAGGCTCTGAGAGTGCTGGAACTACGTGAGTGTGACAAAACAACTTACAGCAAAGTGTGTGGATTGGTGTGGCATGGGTTTGGCTGTGGAACTTACCTGCTGTAGGGAATGGGGCAGAAGGGTTCCATGCAAGCAAGTGCTTTCTCTCATAATACAGTGGATGGGATCATACCAGGTGGGGCTCAAGGCCCAGTGATCCAGTGGGACTCTGCCTAGCAGTACTCATCGGAGTGAAGAATAAAGATGGTGATGTCTTTAATTTCATCTTGTGATATTTTCAAGATGGAAACCAAGAGGGAAAGAGAAGAGCAAAACTTCCATAGCCCAGGATGAATGAGAAACATTGCCATTGTGATACGAATGGAGATGTTCTGTGTCCTCCTTGTTCAGGATGATGTGGTTTGCTCCTGGAGATCTCAAACTCTAAGTTGGTGCACTATTTGAAAATGGGTCCTTATTGGACACATGAAGATCTTTTTTTTTTTTTTTTTTTTTGAGACAGGGTCTCACTTTGTAGTTTAGGCTGATCCTAAACTCAGCCTTGAGCTCACAGCAATCCTCTTGCTTCTGCCTCCCAAGTGCTGGGATTACAGGCATGAGGCATGCCCAGCATTGCGGTATGTGGTTCCCGGGGATTGAACCCAGACCCTTGCTCTTGCAAGGCAGGTGCCAGAATCACTGAGCTAACTCCCCAGCCCATGGACACATGAAGATCTTTTTGGGGTGAGTTGGGTATTGGCAATTGAATCCAGGGTCTGTGCCCTGAGCTGCGTTCCTAGCCCATGTTTTCCTCTTTCTTTTAGACAAGGTCTTGCTAGGTTGCCCAACATGGGCTCTCATATAGAATCCTGTTTCTGCCCTCTGGAGCGCATTCACCACCCTGCCCAGCTCCACTTGGGGACCTTGATGACTGACTTAGGACCAAATGAGATCCTTAAGTCAAGCAGTGACAAACATGGTTGATGGGGACTCAGATGGACAGAAATGTTGCCAACTTCTGTCACCAGCAAGCCCTACCCTCTCTCTGGACCTTTGATTCCTCACTGGTAAAAAGTGAACTCTTAAAATCCTGACTTGGGGGAGATTATTTTAAGGGATCCAATAAGATTGTTCTCAACCTATGTGAGGAAGCATAGGACGTCAGAGAGACAGACAGACTGGGTTTGTGATCATATGACACTCAAGCCTGCAAAGAAGCATGTTTCATATTTGGCTTGCAGCTAAACAAGATAAATTATCTTTTAGGAAGGAGATAAGGAGAGCAATTTGGAAATCAGAAATTTGTATTTCAGAGTGAAGGTGAACTCATAAAGAGCCATGCTTCCAATGAACAAAGTGTGTGCTGTGGTTTTGGAGAGCAAAGCCTTCCAAGGGTCTGAGGAGGTGGCAGCTCTGTGAGATGTGCGGGCGGTCAGTGCCCACCGCAGGCCCAGCCTGCTCAGTCCTGGCTTTCCAGGGTAAGGTGCCGAAGTAGAGATAAAATCAGATGAGTGCTTTCAAGCACTGTTCATCAGAATGAAGATTTATTTACAGTGAGTGACAGAGATGTAGAGAGTGTTACAGGGGATCAGATGGGCATACAAAGTGATGTGGCAGATGGCTATAGAAATGACCATCTGCTTACTAGAAATTGCCCTTCTTTAAACCTTTGCAGGTGTTGAACAGTTAATTTTAGGCACCCGCTTGCATGTATTTATAGAAGCCCCTAGACCCTATGACCTTTAGCTCACCCTAACAAAGGCTCACCCCAGAAGTAGCTCATTCCAGCAACAAGCTTAAGATTGGCCTTGAGTACAGCAGTCAGTGAAGACCTATAACCCTAACTCACCGTGGACCACCTTTATGCCTGTGAGTTTGGGCAGAACAAAGACACCAGGTTGAGAAGCTCCTGTGAGGCCTCCCTGCCACGTAGCTTGCTGTTTGGTAGCTTTGTCTCTACTTTTCATCATCTTATAAATAAAACTCTGTTTTGCACTACTTTTAATTCTGACCTCCTCATTATGTGCCAGAAGATTGAGTTCCTTATTCTCCACTTGGGTCAGCCTTGCCCCAATCCAGCATTCCTCTCCAGTGTGAGGATACAGACCAGAAAGATGGAGAGTCTTTTCATGAGAAGACTCCCTAGATTGCCACGCCTCTTCTGACACTACACATAATACAAAGCTTGAAAGGTATATGGCTGGAGGGACAGTCACCCCTGTTATACAGAGCAGACAATTGCAGGATCTCTGATATATTCTGGTAAGTCTTGTTCTTTAGACTTAAGCTTGTAGTAGAAACCTTTCATAGTAGGGGAGCCCCTAAAGGATAGTACTGTTTGCCTATGTGAGTCCTGTACATAGGCTTAACCAATGCTTGTGACACACGTTATGTGCAAGGCACAACAGAAATCACAAATAAAAGGGACAACAATAATTTATTACTTCTCTGTCATTCATTTTTCACATCTGAAAATGAGGGCGATAATACTACTACACTGGGTTGTCACATAAAGCATTTAGCAGAGTTCCAAGCACCATACCCTAAATATTGTTATTATTTTTTATTATGTAAGTAGTATATGTTTATGGAACATACATGACATTTGTATGATCTATGAAACATAACTTCTATTGTGTCATAGAATTCCTGTAACAACCTGACTAAAAGGAATTGTCATTTTCATTTTATGAACAGCAGTGGAAGCTCACTCAAGATTATATGTCTAAAAAAAAAAAAAGATTATATGTCTACAAGGAGGACAGGGAGTATCTTAATCTACTTTCTGTTACTAAAACAAAATACTTAAGTCTCAATGATAATATAAAGATTAGGAGGTTATTCAACATAATTCTGGAGGCTGGTAATCCAAAATCAGGCAGCCACACCTGGAAAGCACTTTATGCTGTGTCATAATATTGACAGAAAAACAAAAATAAAGATTATTGAAGAAGAGACCAAACGGGAGGTGACCTTGCTCTGTAACAATTCACTCTTAGGGTAAGAGGTCTAGTTCCATGAGATCGTGAACTCCCACCCTGTCTCCATGTGGCACATATGCAGCCATGGCACACAATTGCAGCTCTCTGTAGGCAAAGGCCCCCAGTCTGGCTGTGTCCGTCTACTTCCAACATCTGCCATCGTCCGCCATCTCTCAGCCCTGATGTCACCTAGTTAGAATTTGATCACAGCAAAGAAAGCTGTGTGAAATTCTCCAGAGGAAAGTGAAAATGACTGATGTGGTTTCATATGTTCCTTCTTTCCTAGACTGAATTCCCTATTTTAATTTAAACTCTGGGTGTGTGGATATTTGTACAAGGAAGATAGCGTGGATATAAAAGGAATGTCAACTACTCATATGTGAGTAATTGGAAGGAGTAAGAAATTTTTAGGATTGGAGTCATTTAAAGATGTTATGGCCTGCGATTTAGCTCACTAGTTGTGGTGTCTGCCTGGCAAGCACAAGGACCCGAGTTTGATTGCCAGTAACCACATACCACAATGCCAGGTGTGGTGGCTCATGCCTATAATCTCAGCACTTGGGAAGCAAAGGCAGAAGGATTTCTGAGTTCAAGGCTGGCCTGGGCTACATAGAGGCCAGCCTGAACTACAAAATGAAACCCTGTGTCCAAAAAAAAAAAAGTTATACATTTTGTTTATCTGGTTTGCTTTTCATAAATGTAGTAACCTGAAAGATCTGAAATCAACAGGATTGTAAGTGAATAAGCTCTAAAAGGTCAGAGATTACATCTTTCTTCTCCATTTCTGTATGTATAAGGCTGGCAGCATGCCTGGTACATAGAAGGGGCTCAGTGTCTATTGCTGCAGTGAATGATTTATTTGCTTTAGGAATCAGTGAAGACTTACATTGTGAATTTACATGAAGTTCATCTAGCCTATATGAGTATTGTGATTGGCTAGCCATGGAGGAATCATGAAATACTTGACATCATAGCCTCAATACTAAAAATAATACTTTCACTTTGACTTTTGCAAATAAAATCTCTTAAACAAGGATAAGGCTAATAAATTGCATAAAACTCCATCTTCTGTGGAAAAAGTATATTTCTTAGTGGTTGCTGCACATCCTGTGTCCTGTAGCACATATGCTTCTTTTCTTTCTAATGCACTGGAATAACCAAGGATTGACTTTAAATGATACTGATGTGAGTCCCTTGGACCTCACCAGTGAGTGGATCTAATGGAGACTTTGCAACTCATTGGGATCATCTAGGAACCTGGCATTTTGGACACTGGAGGCAAGTTACACAACACAGTATAGTTATATTTTCTGTCATTGTCGTTTCTTTGTGTAGATCATATTTCAACCTGGTATTATCTTCTTCTGTCTCAAGGACTTCCTTGACATTTCTTGTTATGTGGGTCTGCTGGTGAGAAAGTCATTCAGATTTCTAACGTTTGAAAGATTTTGTTTAATCTTCATGTTTGAAAGATATGTTTGCTAGGCATGGAATTCTAGGCTGACAGGTTTCTTGTGGGGATAATGAGGTTCATCAAAATTGTTCCATTTTCTTTTCATATGCATTGTTTCTGATGAGAAGTCTTCTGTCATTTGAATCTTTATTCCAGTGTAGTTTTTTTTTTTTTTTTTCTCCTTTTGGCTCTGGTTGCTTTTATATTTTCTTATTTGTTATTTTCAATTTCTTTCTAAGAACTTAATTTTTTTGCGGGGGGCAAGGTCTCTCATTGTAGTTCGGGCTGGCCCTGAACCCACTATGTAGCATAGACTAACCTTGAACCAATAGCAATCCTATTGCCTCTGCCTCTCAAGTGCTGAGATTACACACATGAGCCACCACACCCAGCATTGTGGCACCAGGGATTGAACTCAGGACCTTTCACTTGCCAGGCAGATGCTGGAATCACTGAGATAAATCCCTGGCCCCCTAGTTGGCTTTTAATCCCTTCCAAATAATTTTCATCTAAGACATTGTAGTTTTCCCTAGTAGAAGTTTCATCCTTTTTGTGTCATCTGTGTCTCTAATTAACTCTTTGAATATGTAGAATACAGTTACAGAAATTGTTTAATGCCCTTGTCTACTAGATACAATGTCTATATCAATGCTGTTTCAGTTAGACTGATTTCTCTCCTCATTAAAGTTATGTTTTTCTATTTCTTTGCATTTCTGGTAACTTTTACTGGATGCCATACATTGTGAATGTTATTTTTTTTTACTCTATAGATGTTCTTAAACTTTATTCTGGGTAAGTTTCTTGGAAACAGTTTGAACTGTTGGTCTAAGAAGCATTTAAACCACAGCAGGATTTCTTGACCTCTGCACTGTTATTATTTTGTAGCAGATAATCCTTCTTTGCTGGATTTCTAATAGTATTCTTGGCCTCTACTCAGAAGCTGCCACTTGGAGCCTCCTTAAGTGGTAAGAATAAAAGGTCTTCAGACATTGCTAAGCATTTTCTGAGAGCAAACTTACCCCTAGAGGAGAGTAACCAATTTAAGATTTATTTTGCATTCTGACTGAGGCCAGACCTTTTGAGTGCTCTGTCCAGTACCCTGTGAGGTGTTACAATCTGAATGATAAAAGCAGGCATGATTGATAGTCCTCATGTATTGGGTATGCACTTCCTTAAATCCAGTAGGGTGTGTCTTTCCTCAACTTTAGGGAATTCCTTTACATGTCCGTACTGCAGACTCTGCTGAGTACTTTGGCAGGACCCTGTGAGGATCTCTTAGAGTTACCTTGGTGGCTTTTGCTCCTCTTTCATTCTGTTCTGCCAATTTACCTGCTTGGTCTCTCCAGCTTCCTAATTTTAGTGTTTTAGATGTTAAGATCCTGCTGGCGGGTTCTCCTCTGGTTTTGTTTCCTTTTCTCTGAAGTGACTCTAAAGGCAATAATTTGAGAAATCTTGCAGTTTACCTTGTTTGTTTTCTATGTCATCAATCCCTGATTTCCTCTGTTACCTGATATCTCCTGTATTGATAAAAACATTTTTTTGAGACAGTCTGACTGTATTGTTTAGACTAGTTTGAATTCACTACATAACAGGCTGGCCTCAGACTCAACAACCCTCTTGCCTCTGCCTCCCGAGTGCTACAATTATAGGCATACATTGCTCAGGTTTTTGATTGTTTGAGATAAAAGAGTAAATGCCAGTATTAACTTCATCTTGGCAGGAAGTGGAAGTCCTTTACTCTTTTAAAAGATTATGCAATAAGTGACAGAAACTAAAAGCACTAAAAATTAGAGTTGATGCAAATCATCTAAAAGTAATTATGATTGACATTTTAATGCTCAATATGTCCTTTTCATTCATTGAAAGTATTACATTCATTTAGTCCTCAGTAGTATTGGGAGTTATAAGCTAAAAGTGTTTTTAAGTTTGACAGGTAAAAATAGTACCTATGTTTTATTTCAGTCTTCCCTTTCTTTGTTCATTAGTTGAGATTTTTATGTTTAACCATATACTTTGTTATTGAATTCATGAGCTTTAAAAACATTCAAGATATTAATTTTTCACCTATCGTATTAAGTGTACCACCACCCCATTTGATATTAACTTTTGATTTTTTGACAAATAAGTTAAATTTTTTGTGTAGTTAAATCTTTTCATTTGTGATTCTATTTCTATAGATTTTTTAGAACCCCATTTAGGCATTGTGTAAATATTTACTTATATTCTTTTCTAAGGCTGTTTTTCAAAGTTTAACTGCATTTCTCCTACCCTTTTTAAACTTTTTTTTTTTTGGTGGTGGTACTGGGGACCTCTGGCCTTTGTGCTTGCAAGGTAAGCACAGTGCCACTGAGCTAGATCCCCAGCCCAGTTCTTCTGTCCTTTATTCAGTGAGAATCTATATCAGTAAATGGAGTGCTGTAGCAAGTATTTAGTTGGGCTTCCACTCAGTGACGTCTCCATTCTCATCACTTTTATGGACTAGCTCATCCTTTGCCCATGGGATTTTTAGAAACATTTAAAAATCATGTTTAATGTAATATAAAACCCTACTTGGTAGGAACATCTTTATCTGGAGTGTCCATTCTGTTTCCTGGGTCTGCATGAGCTCCCATTCCTGTCTGAGCTACTCTTTGACTCATATATTCCAGCATCTTGAACATGCTCTACAGAATATTTCACTTTCCCTTCTCCCTCAGCCAAAAAGCTGTTGGTGAGAATGAGATGTAGGCACCTACAAAGGCCACGATGAGAGCTATTGGCAGCAGCCACTGAGTCTCAGGCACTTGGAAGCTGGTCATTATTTTTTATAGGATTAATAAATAACCCTCCTTTCATGACAGAGCTCTCATATAGCATACACATATTCACACACACGCGCGCGCGCACATCGTGCTATCTTGTCAGCTTATCACCACCCTCTCTGCCTGTCACTCTACCAGTTGAAGAGCCAAAGTAGGGAGAAGGTGAGAAGAGAGATTGCTGGTGCGTACGCAACTGTCAGAATCTAAATATAGGTCATACGAGTGACTAAGAATCATCTCCATAAATCCATCTCTTCCCAGCACATTTTCTTGTATATGTATCTTCACTCTGCTCTTAGTCCCTTTACTAATATTTCCTTTCATTTCTGTAATGATCTCCCAGCAGGAATAAGTAGGACTTTTCAAAGGGATGAACGGTTACAGGATTTTCCACATATCTTCTGATCTCAGTTCCTTCTTGACTGTGGTAGAATTGAACCCAGGCATGGTCCAGTAACATGCTTTGGCTGATGAAATAGGAACATGGTATTAAAAACCTAGTGTGTTCTTTGGGATGGAGCTGGTGACATTCCATATGGTTGGCCTCTCAGGCAGCTTAGATCCCAGTGTGATCATAACGAGGAATGGGTCATACAAGTGAAAAATAAACTTTTGTTGTTCGAAGCCACAGAAGTTTAGAAGATATTTGTTCCACAGCACACCCTGTCTAATTGGGTGGGTGTATAGTGTATTCTATTTTCAAGCAAAAAAATGAGTCACATGGCTTGTGAAACACTTGGATATGTGCATACCTGGAGCATGGTGGAACCTGGAGTATGCCTTTCTCCTTCCTTGTCCAATCACTGGAGCTGTGGAGACTTTCATGCCAGCAGTGATGATAACAGACACCAATATGTTAAATCAGAACTGTTCTTGTACTTAGATGCAAACCCCACAGGGATTTTCTTAGTATGTCTGGCTAGGCAGAGGACTATAACATTATCTTCTGTGGTACAACTCTTGTGGCGACGTAGAACAGCTCAGTATTACTGCTGTTCCAGCTATAGCAGTGTGAAGACTCTAGAATCTCAAAGTTACTCGAAGAGATGGAAAAAATCCTTTTCTTAGCCAGGTGTCTCAAAGAAATTTTCCCACTCAGAATTCTGAGCCCTGAGTTGTAGTAGGAGTCAGCTTATATACAGTTGAGGAGAAGAACCTTTTAGGGGAGAGTCATAGCTAGAAGTGGGAATCTCTCCCAGTGGATGAATTATCAGAACACTTTTTTTTTTTTTTTTGAGACAGGGTGTAGTTTTTTGTAGTTTCAGGCTGGCCTTGAGCTCAGCCTTGAACTCAGAGCAATCCTCTTGCCTCTACCTCCTGAGTGCTGGGATACAGGTGTGAACCACCATGTCCAGCACTGTGGTATGTGGTTCTGATTGCTGGTGGGCATGAGTCTCCATGCCTGGCATTGTTGTATGTGGTTTCCGGGGATCGAACTTGGGCCCTTGCACTTGCAAGGCAGGCACTGGAACCACTGAGCTAAGTCCGCAGCCCCAGAACACTTTTGATACATTGAGCGGGTACATCCTGAGCTACAGTTACTGAACAGTTTGATACATTGAGCAGGGATACTGTGCAGCTCAAATGGTTACATTTCTGGAACAGAACATTTTACGGAAAAAAATACAGGGAGAGGGCAAAGGCTTGACTTGTTGTATATTATTGCCTTATTACTGTCAGTTCCGTCTTTGTGAAGGGTACTTGAGGTTAGTGTACAGATGTAAATATTAGCTCATGTCCTGGCTTTAAGTCATCTTAGAATTTTGATCACTTCTCCAGCAGAATCACCTCCCCCCTGTTTTGTGAAAGCAGAAAAAGAAATAAAGGATTCCAAGCAGACGCTAAAGCTCTGCAAAACATCAAGATTTCCAAGTTTTATTAGGGATCTAAAGCAAGAATCAGCATATTAATTTTGTATTCAATTGTGTCTTTATAGTATTAGGGCTTTTTCCATTTTCTTCTTGTTTACAGTGTTACAATCAATAAACTTACTAGATAACTTCTTCAGTTCAGCTGACTTAATTTAAAATGATTCATTTATTTCAAACATTTTTCATAATCTAGATTTCAGAAGGTTTCATTATGTCTTATTGATTCTAGAGATTATATTCTTATGCCTGCAGATCCTATTTTTGTTTTATAGTTTTTTTTCCTTTCATCCCTGTCATCTGTAGTTAAGCCTCATTGATGGTCACTAACTGAATGGAAGGTTAATGCAAATTAATTTTCAGAGTGAATTAGAGCCAGTTTTTAAAAGGTAATATTTTAAATGCAAGCAGTAACTTGTTATGGCTTGTGTCTAGATGTTCCTCCAAAGCCTCATAGAGTTGTAAGGTAGAGCTGAATCTAGAATGGGTGATGCTAGGATTAAGGACACGTGATTACTGATCACTCACTATGGGAGTGGTTGGTTTGGCAGTGCCCTAGTTCTTGGTAATCTGGATGGGACAAAAGGGGCAGGAAGATGCTGTTAAGGTCTCATTGCTTTTGCTGCATTCTGCTATGAACTGTTGCCCATCTGCCACCTTGCCTTAGAACCAACTAATTATGGACTTAAACTTCTACAAACTATGAGCTAAATAAACCTTTCCTCCTTTAACTTGGCTGTCATGTATTTTGTCCTGCATTGAGAGAAAAGTAACTAACACACAACTTAGGAAATTTTCACAGAGTTCTGACAGAAGACTTCCAAGGGGAAGTTCTGTGGAGCTGCTGTATTGAGTAGATAAAACTTATATATAGTTTGCAGCTGTATTTGATGCAAACAGTGAATGGGCTGAAGGCCTTCAAGGGATTTGCTCTCTTCCAAGTTTTGAATGGGATCCTGCAAACATGTTTGGCCTAATAACCTGCTTGGGAAAACTCTGAAGTAGGGCACAGTGAACCCCAGTCTGTGATATATTGAAGTATAACAAAGGCTGAAGTGGTGTATTCAGAAAAAAATAGAATATTATTGAATTTATTTGGGTATTTAAAAAATACTAATTGAGTTTTTAAAAGTTTCCTGTTGCCCCATTCCTTCCTAAAGAACCAGGAAAGAACAGAAATCTCAAATTGATTAAGTTTCGTTATCCATGGAGTAAGTTATTTGAAATAGAAATTGAATGGTAGAATACTTAGAAGATAGTATTTCATGCTCACCTTTAGATTTGGGCTGGAATCCAGTGTTACAGTTGTAACCTGATGTTATACTGCTGTGTGCACTGTGAGTAGCATCCTGTTAGAACTGACTATGGGCATAAGGCCCTGCAGTTAGTTCATTTGCCTGTGGTTGTTGATTCAAGAATATGGTTGAGCTTCCTTTTTCATTTGACAAGATTGCATTCCTCTTTCAAGACCATGGTCAAACACCAATTTTTTCGACCTTCTTATTCTCACTCTTTGTGTCAGTCATGGTTACAGCCTGAAACAGATGCACATACAAGTTGGATAATTAGTGGAGTTCATATACGGCCGATCACAAAGGTATGGTGTTGGTTGTTGTCTATGTGAGGTTTTCCCGGTCGGAGAGGGTGAGGCGCAGAGTCAAGCACAGAGCCTGGGGAATGTTTCTGGAACTTCCGATTTATTCAGGCTTAAGTGTCACATATATAGCAAAAGGTCACAGGGCGGGGTGAAGGCTAGGAGGAAGGGAGGGTCTAGGGTTTGACCTAGGGTTTTGCCCAATAAGAGAACTTTGTGAGTGGGTGGTCTATATGGCATTAGCTATGGGGAAGGTGAGGCCATGGGTGAGAGACAAGAGGGGTGGGGCTACCAAGATGGCCGCTGACAAGGTTCAACGTGTGGGAGTGAGTGTGCTCAAGCCCCTAAGGGTCTCCGAATCTGCAGGGAGACAGAGTCTCAACCTCTAGGCTCAGGAGACAGGCACACGGTTCACTTGCCCTCGCCAGACTTGAAGCTCTACCTTAGTATGGGTAGGGTATATGTGAACTACAAGGCAGAGATGGTGGGACATTGGACCTTTAAAAGACAACAGGGCTTGAAAAGACAAGTGAAGGAAGAGTGTGGTCACTAGGGCTTCGTGCCAGTAGCTTTCAGAAGGGGGAATTGTGAGTGAGACCTCCATGGCGGGCACACAGTGACTCAGTGGGAAGGAGGCTGGGGAAGCAAACGTCCCAACCTTGCTCTCCTTTGTAACCTTTACACCTTCGCTATCTTTGTAATCCTTACAAGTTGTGGTGGTTAAACTGGATTGTGTCAACCTGACTGGCCTGGGAGCCGTCCAAAGGGTTAGTGAAATACACTTCGGAGTTGTCTGAGTGGGTTGTAAAGGTGCGGCCTTGGGGTCTATGCCTGGTCCCTCTGCACTTTCCAGCCACTTGAGAACTAAGCAGCTTTGCTCTGCCTGGGAGCCAGACAACCTAGCTGATGCTGATGAATCCTCTGAAAGTGTGCGCCAAATCAAACCTCTGCTCCTTCCAGCTGTGGGTGTTGAGTAGTGCGTCTTGAGCTGAGAAAGTGAACTAATTTATCAGCTAAACCCAAATAAAAGTCAGACTTGGGCAGGGGAGCCTGCTGATGTGTCCAAAAGGACTTCCCTGATTTGTGCGAGGTTAGACTTTGCCAGAGAGGCAAGTACATGAGACTTAGGCAGTACCAACAGGCACCTGTGAGACACAGAGCAGGTCTCCAGGAAGCTCTGGAGCAGATGTGTCCAACCTTTGGCTTGCCTGGGCCACACTGAGAAAAAAGGAATTGTCTTGAGCTACATATGAAATACATAATATGGTTAATATATGTAAGTAATAAAACTTCATAATTTAAAAATATATGCTATTAACAATAAAAAAGAGACTGCAGATAGTCTCCAACTTACAGGTTGGACACATCTGCAAAGTAATTGTTCTCAGGGCAAGAGATTTAGCTCAGTGGTTCCCAAAGTGAAAGTGCCCGGGTTTAATCCCTGGTAATCACATACAACAATGTTGGGTGTGGAGACTCATGCCCACCAACAATCAGAACCACATACCACAGTGCCAGATGTGGTGGCTCATGCCTGTAATCCCAGCATTTGGGAGGCAGAGGCAGGAGGATTGCTGTGAGTTCAAGGCTGAGCTCAGGGCCAGCCTGAACTACAAAAGCGAGACCCTGTCTCAAAAAAAAAAAAAAAAAAGAAATTGTTCTCAAGATTTAGCTGTACCTGAGGTACCTGGTGGCTAATTAAAGCAGATTGCAGGGGCCCATCTCCAGAGGGTCTGACTCCTCAGGTGCAGGGTTGAACCTCCCACCTTACATTTCTAACATTTTCCCAGCTGATGTCGATGTTGCCATTCTTCACATCATGTACAGAGAATTAGCTGGTCCAGCGCTTTCCTTCTGAGTTAAGACTCATTATATTTGGAATACTTAAGTGGCACCTTTACCTGACTAATGACAACAAATAGGGTGAGCCTGCACAGATAGATGAGCCATCCAAAGTGCCGAAGTGTAGAGGGAATCAAGCAGGCTAACACTTGTGTTTGGGAATAGTTTGACTTCAAGCTCCTGGACAAAGGCAAGGTCCCTGTAGTCATGCTGGTTTTCAGCTGCCAGTGGGCAGAACAGTCAGACACTCCTTGCTCAGTGCCAGTGCAGGACATGCCCAGGGAGACTAAAGCCTCCAGTTACTGGTCTTGAGAGGGAGCCCAGGGGGTAGCCCTACATGACATCTGATAGTGGGTTTATGTGATGCTGGGATTGTGTATGATTAGTGACAGACATCACAATATCCAAGTGGCTGTTGGATTATGGAAAGAGAGACTGCAAGTAGCTATGTATAAAGAGAAGGATCAGGGCTGCTTCATTTGAACAAAGACTTTGGCTCTGTGATGAGGTGACGAGGCCATGTCACCAGCTAATAGACCATCCCAGGAGTGTTGATGAGGCACACTGAGGGTCCTGAATGCCATGTGGAGTGGCAACTGGCCTCACACAGGAGTCTTGGACTGTACATGGCAGAACTGATTGTGGGAACAACCAAAGTGTATATTTTGCTTTCTAGTCTGTCTGGAGCTTCACATGTGTCATCTCATTGGATTGCCCATGATCTCTCTGAATCTGTGGAAGGCTTTTCTTGAAAAAGAAATAGTCTTCAGGTAAAGAAACAGACCCAGGAGTTAAGTGACGTGCCCAAGATCACCAGAGGCAGTGGAAGGTCAGGGCCGTAATTCAGTCCTCAAATTCTGATGACATTGGCCAAAATTCTGAATTACAAATTCCACATTAGGTTGTCTGGAGCTCCCAGGCAACTCTGGCTTTGGGACAAAGTGGGGGCATCTACGATTAGGGCTTGGGGTGCTCCCTCTTCTGGTTCCAGTCTTAAAAATGCCTGGTGTCTGCTGAACTATGCAGGTTACCTTTTTATTTTTATTAATCTAAAAGTAGTTATAAATTCATAGAAATTTGCAAATAGTGCAGAGATATCCTACATATCCTTCATCTGGTTTCCCTCAGTTGGTTCTGTCTTCTGTATCCATATTATGTGAGCAGAGATGGAAGGGTATGACCAAGATGGAAGCACTAGTCACTTTATTATTATTGGGGCCACATACCCGAGACTCATAACTTAAAGGAGGAACAGTTCCTTTTGACTCACATTGTCACTGAGTTCAGGCCATGGTTGCTGGCATCAGGCCCTCATGGCATTGTGACAGGGCCCGATGGAGGAAAGCTGCTTGCCTCATGATAGCCAGGAAGCACAATGAGAAGTGAAGGACAGGAGGCAAGAATACACCTCTCCAGTTTACACCCCAGCAGCCCACCTCCAGCCAGGCCTCACTTCCTAACAACACAATCAGCTATGGAACTCATCAGTGGATGAGTTCACCGATCAGTGTAGTGTCCCCATGATCTAATCACCTTCCAAACACACAAGGCTTTGGGGAGACATTGTAGATCTAAACTATAATAGCGGGGAACCTTCAAAGGAGTAGTTGCATAAAAGAGCCCCCAACCTCGACATGCACGTATTTAGAGAAGCTATTCGTTGCTTTCACTTCATTATCAGTTTGATGTGTTTCCTTAGCATTCTGGAACAACAGGTGCCATGAGATGTCCCTGCTGAGGAGGACTATTCTAGAGACCTTTGGCCACATCCATCCCTTAACTTCATGTCATGGTCCCCACATGTCACAACTGTCTCATATCTCCTATATTTGAAAGGCAGCGGGGCCTTCTAGAGACATCTTACTGAGGACAAACTCCGGGAAGGTTAGTGGCTAGAGCAAACACGGTAGACCTTGCTGGAAATGTTTGTGGAGCTGAGAGAACACAGTTTAGAACCAGGCAGATCTGAGTTTGAATCTTGCTAGGTTACCATGTGCCAAATGTTGACATTTCTTCTAGTATAATCTTAAAATGTTAAGTAAAAGTATAAATTTCTTGTGATTTAACTTTTTACACACATCTGTTTTACTATGCCAACTACATTATAAACTCCCAAATCATGGTGCTCTGCACTCTCTTGCATTTGCTACGGTGGTGTGATGATTAGATATAGAAACACTGAGAAGGATGTTGAAATACAGGTAGGCTGGCTTCCAAACACTGAAATTCAGTGACTATGCAAGGTATAATCTGCCAATTTGTACTTATTAAAGAAATTAAACTCTCTGGTAAGCAAGAGCAGGTGTGTCCTCTTAAAAGCAGAATGTGAATGTTAATTTGGAGTTTAGTAATCAGTGTGATATTGTCCATCCAGAAATTATCTCTTTGTGCTTTAAGTCTGAATATGAAGAACACACAACATGCATGTATTTAAAGATCTCAGATGTTCCACACTTGGCGGCTTTCAGATCCCTCTAAGCATTATCTTATGGCACCAAAGACAAGCTTACTTTTGAGTTAACAGTGGCAAAAACAACTTCTTCAGGTTTTTCATTCCCATTCAAAATTCATATATTGAAATCAGAGGTGAAACCTCTGAGAAGTAATTAGGCAATGAGGGTGGAGACTTGTGAATGGGATCAGTGCACTTTTAAGCAGAAGCCAGAGAGTGCTGCTTTCTGCCCTCCCTACCTTGTGAGGCTGTAAGGCACCAGTCTGCAGCACAGAAGAGGCTCCTCACTAATGTGTGGCCGTGCTGGCGCTCTTCCTTTGGACTTGACCCCCCAGAACTGTGAGAAATAAATGTCTGTTGTCTGTAAGCCACTCAACCTATGCTGGTTGCAGCCTGAATTGACAAAGAACTGTACCAGCCATGAAAAATATGCCAGAAAGTTTTTGACTTTTAAGAGGGAAGAATATGATTTAGTTCCAGTTTTCCAAATTGGGATTCTGTGTACAGTTGCAGTAGGTATTTTTGAGTAAATGTGAGAAGTGCAAAGGTGAGCCTTGTGTTTCTGCAGGTTGCTTTCCTTGTCACTTAATACCATAACAGCGTCACCTTGGGAGTGGTGGGGCATGCTTATAATCCAAGCCCTGTACTCTGGCAGGCTGAGGCAGGGGATCAAAATTTCCAGCCCAGCCTAGGGTAATTTAGTGACTGAGTGAAATCCCTGTTCGAAAAATCAAAAGTTTCTTAAACAAGGACTGAATATATAGCTCAGTATGAAGCCCCTGGTTTCAATCTCTAGTACCTAAGAAAGAAAGAAAGAAAAGTTGTCTTTGTTTTATAATATTGTACGTGGAGAAGACAGTGCCAGCTAGGCTGTAAACAGACAATAGATAAACAGACTATATTTTGAAGTCAGGTGTTTCAGTCAAAACCAAGCTATTGATTTTAGGGTTTGGCAGTGACTTTGAGCTTGTTGCACTAAGTTTTAGGGTTCAGGTCTGCGGTGCACAGAAGACTCCTGTGGGTCTGCAGACAGGAACTATAGGCATACTCCTCAGTCACAACTAGAGTCAGTGTGGCACACATTTGCTTTTCTTTTTCTGCAGTGCTAGGGAAGAAAGGTGTATTTTCTTAACAGCATTTACCTTAGCTAGCTTCTGTTGCTGTGATTGCTATTATCCTTGCCTTTTCTCCTACTTCAAAGAGAATCTTCAGAACAGGGCTGCTGTTAATAGACGTAAGTGCACACAGCCTAGGGTTGTGTGCTATTGTATTGGTGCTGGGTCTTTTGTGGTGCTAGTAATTACCTGATTGTCTCAACCAAAAATATGATTTCCAACATAAAATAATCAGTTATAGAAAGAAAAAAATAGTCACATTATTGATGTCCCAGAATCCCAGTCTTCCTGTGCTGAAGATCACTAAACAATTTTATCAGAGATCACCTTACTGGTTGCAAAAATAAAGATTCTGGATATGGGTTATGGTTCCCCATGTATGATTTAAATTTTTTTTTACTCACTTATTGCAAGGATCCCTGTAAGATCCTCACAAAATATAATGAGCTGAGCTTTCCCAGGCAGGGAAAGGCAGTCATGGTGATGTTGAATTGTTTAGGGTGCTCATTTGAGAGCGGGAAGGAGTTGTCGGGGCCCATGTGGACCTCCTGACAGTCAGACTTGTCTCTGGACAACCAAGGATTTTTCCTTTTTGCCTTGTGACAGTGGCTTTTAAGAAGAGAAATTCTC
>PVIR01028614.1:0-22414 GCA_004026965.1 Petromus typicus | reverse complement strand
CAGGCACACTTTCTGTTTGCTCCTACCCCTGTCACTTGCCCATCTTTCCTGTCTTGCTCAGAGTCCTGATGCCCTGAAGAACTTCTCCTGATGCCTCCAGCTCAAGGAGGTCGAACCTTATATTGACTTTTGGAGTGCCAGAGGATGGTATACGAGGTATGATAAAAATATGGCTAATATTTAAAATTTTTTAATTATTGTAGATAAAAACAGATTGCTATCAACCCCTCTCAAAATACTCCTCCTTTCAACACAGTTTTTCCATTGTTTTGAAACAGTTCTGAAAGTCTTCTTCTGCGAGAGTTTTCTGAGATGTAATCAAAATGAGGGTAAATGCTGCTGCTAAGTAACATCCCCCAGAAAGGCAGCCTGACGAAAGCAGTGTGTGTGTCCTGATCCATGTTACACACTGGACCTAACACCATGAAACTTCTGGCTCTCCCCCAAAGTTAAAATGACTGTGAAAAAGAAATTGTTTCAGCCAGTGCAGGACATCAAAGCAGCCAAGACATTGCAACTAAAAACACTCATGAGACTTCCAGAACTGCTTCAGAAAGTGTCAAGAATGATGCGATAGATAAGTGTATCCCAAGAGAAGGAACAGCGATGTTTCTTTTATTGTAATATGTTTTTCTTTAAAAGTCTTTCCACCATATTTTTTATAAAATCCCATAATCATGCGAGCTCACAACTGTTTTTTCTTATCAAACAAATGTCTGGGGAAATGTGCCAAAGATCAAAGTAGTAAATAAGTTAATATTCTTAATGTTTCAGTGTATTTCCTCCTACTCTTCTTGTTTTTGTCATTTGGCTACGTACAAATATAGGTAACCAATTGTTTTTCTGTGCATGAATATTGGCTGTGCATCCCAAGACTTCCAAATGCCTGACAAGAGATTCAGATTTGTTCATACAGGAATTCAAGGAGTAAAAACAATATAATGTTCAGCTCTAGTCACATGAAGTAGGGATATGCGAGAAACCAGGGCACTAAGATATGTTTTAGCCACAGTTCCTGTATTAATTTACTCTTGGTAATGTAACAGATTATCTTCATTTGTGGCCTAGCACAACACAAGTTTATCCCCTCACCATTCTGGTATTCAGAAGTCTGTAATGAATTTTATGGGGCTCAAGTTCTTCTTAAGATTCCTCCTGGATGGGCCGGGGAGTTAGCTCAGTGGTTCCGGTGCCTGTCTTCCAAGTGCAAGGACCCAGGTTCAATCCCCGGTAACCACATACAATACTGGGCGTGGAGACTCATGCCCAGCAGCAACCAGTACCACAATACCATAGTGCCAGGCGTGGTGGCTCTCGCCTGTAATCCCAGCACTCGGGAGGCAGAGGCAGGAGGATTGCTGTGATGTGAGTTTGAGGCTGAGCTGAGGGACAGCCTGAACCACAAAAAGTGAGACCCTGTCTCAAAAAACCTAAAAAAAAAAGATTCCTCCTGGAAAAGTCATGAAATTCCATTTCTTTCCTTTTCTAAAATCCATAAGCTTCTCACATTCTTTGGCTTGTGGTTACGTTAATCCAAGCTCTGCTTCCAGTATTGCTTTGTCTTCTCCTGACTTTGCGCCTCCACCACACACACACACACACACCTCCCTCTCACCAGAATCTTTGTGATTACACTGAACCTACCTGGAAAACCCAACATATTCTCCCATTTCAACTTGTCAGAATTCCTGACTGCTGAGTGTCATAGGCTCCAAAACAACTCTGCGAACAGGAACATCAACCAGGTGGGGTAGAAGGAACTCACAAGAAGGGCTGCTATGAAGAGTATGGGAAGCAGCCCAGCACAGGAAGCTGCTAAGGCAGCAGTTCTCAAAATAACATGATCGTAGCAATGGCTGACATTTATTGAACATCCATGTGCCGGGAGCGATGAGGGACCCTTTTTCAAAATAGTTGCTAGAGAAAACCGCATTGAAATAGCCACAGAGCCTGAGATTAAAAACACCCACACTCCAGTCACTTGAAATCAATATTTTAATTTTTCCACACCCCTATATAGTCTTTCCATATTCATTATAACATTACAGATCTAACTTGGAGTGTCAATTTCTACATTTCCACTTTAGTCTTTACTATAACTAATATTTCTGTTTTGTAGAACATCAATATACCTCCTTCTCTTTTATCTTTCTCATCTGCTATTACCTAATCAGTATAAACAATATTTCCAAAAAATATCTCCAAAAAGATCTCTCTCCAACTTTACCTGTGTTCACTTAAAATAGTAATGATAAGGCAGCATATAGTGGTGAATGTCTGTAATCCCAGCATTATGGGAGATAGAGGCACAAGTATTATAAATTCAAGCCCAGCTTGGACAACTTTGTAAGCTTCTGCTTCAAAAAAATACTGGGGATATGGGTCAGTGTGAAGGCCTGCGTTCAATTCCCAGTGATACAACAAAATAAAACAGTTCACCTCGTACCTGTTGTAAGACAAACCTTGTTTCCCCATATGACTTCCTGTTGTCATGCATTTAATCCTCACTACAGCCTTGAGGGATCAGTATTATTGTCTTCACAAAATACACAAAAAAAAGGGGCCTAAGGTATATAAAATACTCAAAGACACAAAGAAAGCTGTAGGTACAAATAAAAGAAGCTTTTTGATCACTAAAAATATTCATATTGAAAAAAAGTGTCGATTTCACTCCAGCAGCTTTTTTGGGACCTGAACTCTGAGTCAGTGTACTGCTGAGCTATATTTTCAGTCCTTTTGATTTTGAAACAGGGTCTAAGTTCCCCAGGATGGCCACAAGCTTTAATCCTCCTGTCTCAGCCTCCCATGCTGAGCTGAAGCAACTTTTGAGGTGCAGTATATCCTGCCATCTCTGTAGGTCAATGGATCTAGCTCCGACTCACTTTTAAGAAATAACACAATATTTTATTATCTCAAACTCTTGACATTTATTGGTTCTATTGTTAAGCATTCTCTTACTTGCTTGTTCTCTCTCTCTCTCTTGCTCTCTCTCTCTCTCTTCTTGGGCACTACAAATGACACTGCAGTAAATGTCCTATAATATAAATTCTTAGGTACCAATGCTTTTATTTGTAGATGGAGAATCTACAGATGGACTGTAGATTCCATGAATGGACTGCCCCACACAAAATGATAGCCATAGCCAAAAGCTGGGCCAAAGCATATGATTTTCTTGAAACAGATGAGTCCCACCTGGTCAGGTAGAGAAGATATATCATTTATATGACCAATAAAGTAGGAACCAAAAGAAGGAACACACCTGGGTGGCGAACCTGAATTGCAACAGGAAGCCAGATAGGACCCAGCTTCTGTACCTGTCCCAGTCATTTCCATAGTTTCCTTGGGCATCTCTGGAGCAGATGAGAATTAAAACAATCATGCTACCCCCAGTACCAAAACATCTATTTTTTTGGTGTCAATGTGTTTGTTTCAAAGGTAGAAAGATGAGAAAAAAAGTGAAGTTACTCATCTTTCCCTTTTGGCTCCCCTGTGTCTTAGTCTGTTTTCCATTGTTGTAACTGAATGCCACAGACTGGTAATTTATAAAGAATTAAAGTTTATTTGTCTTATGGCTGTAGAAGCAGAAAGGTGCATAAGCATGCCACCTGCACCTGTCATGGCCTTTCTGCCCCATGATAGCATGGCGGAGAACGTCACGCAGCGAATTAGCAAGCGAGCCAGAGACAGCTTGCTTTACAAACACAGCCACCTCCTCAGTCACTCATGAATCCAATAATTCATTTATTCAAAATGAAGCTAGAGGTCAGTCATCCCTGAAGCTCCCTCCTCTTAGCACTGCAAAGGGGACCTGGCCTCCAGCACATGGGTGTGGCAAGGGGCATATTCAGGAGATATCACCCAGGAGCTTCACACACAGGAGAGCCCACGGCAGGATGTACATCAGCATCTTCTTTTTACTAGCTGAATCACCGACTGAGGATGACTTCATGGCCAGAAAAAAAAGAAAAATATAAGAGATAAATGAGGAGAAAGATGACAAGTACAGTGAGAAAGATTAGACATTCTCGACCTGCCTACTGAAAGAGCAAACACTCAAAGAAATACTTAAATAGTATGACATGTAGAAAAGCAGGTGTATATATTCATATAGGAAATACTCAATGTAATAAAAACAAATAAAAAATCATATCACCGTAAGTCTCAGGGCTTATTTTTCTCAAGTGTGGAGGCAGGGGGCTGCTGCTTCAGTAGCTCAGCAAAGTCAAGTTCAGTGTCTCTGAGCGTTGCTGTGCCAAAGGGAAGCTGCATCAGTAGTTTTGCTAGATATTCCCATGTTTCCTCAGATAGCCATCATGCCATTGTGCATTCTTTGGCATATAATTTATATCATAGATATATAATTTAATATTCCTAATGGATAAAGAGCATCTAAAGCATAAGAAGAAAGCCATCAACAGTCCAGTGGAAAAGTGGGCGGATCATGTGAATAGCTTACAGTTATGGAAGGTGCAGATGATCATTAAATGTGTGGTAAGAAGCTGAACTTCCAGATTATGACAAATGCAAATTGGAACCACACTGAGATACCATTTTTCACCCATCAGATTGGCAGAAATCCAGTCTGACAACATACTCTGTTGACAAAATGGTCTAAAGATATATTTGTTCAGAAATTGCTGCTGAAGATCCAAAAAGACACAACATATATGGGGGAAATTTTGACCATTGTGCAAACTTACATGTAACCTCTGGCACAATACTTACACTTCTATGAATGTTTCTCAAAAACTAAACTAGTGAACAGCAAAAATGCAAAATGGTCTATACAGAAAGTTATTAATTACAAATGTAATAAAAAACCCAAACAATAATCAATGAAGGGTTGGTTGGATAAATTATGGTATACCAGATGATAAAATATTATGCAGGTATAAAAATGAAGGATCTATATGTTCCTATGTTCAGGATAATATTGTTAACAATAGATAGGGTTCAGAAAAATATTTTAGTGTGCTATAAAATTTAAGGAAAGGGATATGAATATATAAGTATATTTATTCATATTACCAAGAGATAATAATGGAAGGATAAACCAAGAGAAAACAATGAAAATGAAGACAAATAAAGAGAAGAAAAGAACAGCATGGAAGAGAGAACAGATCCTAGACTTAGCTGTACACAATTTGTTGTATATTTTGACTCTGTCATATACGGAGGTACTTCGGTTCACAAACTTGTTTTATGGGGGCCGGGGATTTAGCTCAGTGGTTCTAGCGCCTGTCTTGTAAGCGCAAGGGCCCGGGTTCGATTCCCCAATAACCACATACAATACTGGGTGTGGAGACTCACGCCCAGCAGCAACCAGTACCACATACCACAGTGCCAGGCGTGGTGGCTCACGCCTGTAATCCCAGCACTCGGGAGGCAGAGGCAGGAGGATTGCTGTGATGAGTTTGAGGCTGAGCTCAGGGCCAGCCTGAACCACAGAGTGAGACCCTGTCTCAAAAAAAACAAAAACAAAAAAACTTGTTTTATGGTTTTGGAGAAGCTGGCCACATTTGTGTTTGTGTGGAAACGTTGGCTGCACTTGCATGTGTCACCCAATGCAGTGTTTGCACACAAAAAGAAAATTTACCAAATGCTTCTGTTTGTGAACCAAACTGTTTGCAAACAAAAGCGTTCGGGAACTAAGGTACCACTGTAAATGTTTCCATTCATAAATCAGACAAAAAACAATCCTCAGGACCATAAAAGTTAATAACGATGGAAAGGAAATTGACTAAAGTTGTAAAAGCAAAAAGAAAGGACAATATTTCTGCATTAGGTCAGTGATTTAGACATACAAAGGGAGTTAGTGAAAATGACTCCTTGAAGTAGTATTCTGCCAGTGCATCCTTGGTAGGATAGATATGCAGAGAACTGAAAAGAACCACGAAGAAATCTGAAAGTCCATGCAATGTTACGTAAATCAGGAGGGGCTCCATGGTGTTACGTTACAGTAGCACAAAACCCAGATCGCGGTATCGCGGTGCCTTCCACAGCTCCCCCGCCGCTCGTTACCGCATGTGGGCCCAGCTCAGCCCCACTCAGCTCGGCTCTCTTCCCCCTGTGAGGCAGACTGCGGGGAGAGCATCAGCCTGGAATAGTTTAATGCTGGTCACCAAGGAAAAGAGAAAAGATGCTCGGGCTCTTAAACCACCCCCCTGGGGAATGATCTTCATCGCCCTTCATCCACCCCCACTTTATTGAACAAAGAATGTCACACAGCCTGAATTCAAAAGGCTGGGGATAGGTAATCCTCGTCAGAGATCCAGCCCCACGAGTGAGCGGTGGCACTGTCTAACACAGAGAACAGTGCTGGTTCTATTTTAAAACTATTCCACATATATGTCAGATCCACAAATAAGTATTTCTGCTAATGTAATTATCCGGAGAGATTTTCAGAAGAAGAATCATAAGTAAAACACCAAATGAGTTAAGATTCTATAATCTGACGCTTTAATTGAAAATATAAATACTAACTCTTAATTTATTTTTCCCTGTTTTGCCATAGTAACTACACTGGGGAGAAAGTTCAAGGATCTACCTTGTATTTATTTCTCTCTAACAGGAGTTAGAATGAATAACTGGGATGAATGCGTAGCAGACAAAAGATCCCTCAAATTGGTTCCTTCCTATAGGGTAAAAATAATTTTGATTGGAAGGCCGTGCAGAAAATCCTGGCATCCTGACCAAGTCAGGAAATCAGAAGCAGTACCTCTCAATGAGAAGTACGGAGCTTAGTGCTACTTCCAGAGACCAAAAGGATGAGAGGATCGTGGCTTCCATCATGCCCCAGTCCCAGTCATTTTTCTGGCCTTTGCAAGAACCAGGCACACCATGGAGAATAGTGGTGCACAATTGAAGACTTCACCAGATGGTACCTCAGTGGCACTGCAGGTGCTATGCCAGTTGGCTGGTGTCAGTTGGTTCTCAGGGGTACCTCTGACATGTGGCAATGGATAAGTGAGTTATTTTTCTCTTTTTCCCTAATAATAGGAAGCCAAAGTAGTTCTTTACCCTGGAGGGAAACCAGTAGACCATCTCTATTGTTCCTCCATTGAGAGACACCATAGTTCCAAAGAGGTCTGGTGGGAGCCTGGGCCACCCCCTGCTCATGGCCTTCACATATGCCTTCTATATTTGGTCAGACAAGATCATGAATGTGTCAGTTTTATTATATAGTGGATTACTGCCTTATCCACCCAACCCATGACTCACAGGATCTGTAACATTCAGATCACACTGAGTATCTGTGGAACAGTGTAGACACTGGGTACCTCTCTCTCAGACATTAGTTTCTGATAGGGGCTCAGGAGCATGGCAGAACTAAGGCGTGTCTTTGTAGAAACCTTTAGGATCTCCACTTCATCTCTTGTGTTGCAGTTCACTGAAAGCCCACGGAAGTAGGATGCACCCTGGATGCCTTGAGTACCGTGGGATCTTCTGGCTCACAGATCCTGAGAGTCTGAGAAGCTTTTGACCCAGTTAATGGACTGTTCCAGATGCCTAGGCTCCATGGGCCTTGACCATTTCTCAGGCTTCCTGATCAATCGTAACTCACACTCTTCCAACCATCATACACTGAGGAGTACTCACGCGCAGCCAGGAGCATCAAGACAACCACCTTGACTGCACACTGACCAGAATGGCTGCTATGGTTTAGATCTAGAATATTCCCCAAAACACTCATGTCCTCAGAAGGGCTTTGGGATGCAAGTGGACTATAAGGCACATGCTAATCATGGGTTCGTCCACTGGTGGATTCAGTAGCTGAGTCTGCTGTGAGGAGGTGAAGTCTGGCAGAGGTGGGTTACTGGGCTGTAAGGATGGGTACGTCCTCTTCTCCGTCCTCTTCTCTGCTTCTCTGCTCACCATGATGTGAGCAGCTTTCCTCGGCCGCGCACTTCCACTGTGCCATATCTGCCTTGGAGCCCACCAGCCATGGACTGGAATCTTTAGAACTGTAGAAGTAAACTTCTCCTCCTTTGAGTTGTGGGTTGGGCATTGTATCTCAGCAATGGAAGACTAGCCAAGACACTGCCATGTGGGGACTCTGGCTGCCCTTCTAGCCATGATGAGAACCAAGGTGAGACCACAGCCTGTGGCATAGGGGAAGTAACTGCATGCGTCATGGCTGGTGTCAGTTGGTTCTGAGATCCAGTCATTCCGTTCTTCCTTTCTGATGATCTCCTAGCATCAAAGCCATTGGCCGTTCACTGAGAAGTGATGGCCGCCTAGGAATATCTCTTCTACTTATACCCCCTTGTGCATTCCTCTGTTTTTTCTTTTCACTTTTGCTTTTTGCTTTCTAGTAAAGTATGAGCCCATAAGCTTTTACTTCAACCTCTGTTTTATAGGAGCTGGGGCCAAAATACAGGGTTTTATTACTCTAAAGATTACAAACTTGAGTGTGAGTCTTCTAATTGTGCCAGGAGTTAAGAAGGTGACCAAATCCCAATGGTGTCAGGCAAAAAGGACAGGGGAGCCAACTTGAAAGGCCTCCCATTGGCTAAGAGAACAATCTGATATCAAAAGAAAAGTTGGCTGTTAGTCAGCTATATTTTTTTAAAATTACATTTTGTAATACTAGAGGAAAAAACTTTTTTTAAGACAGTCCATCAAGTCAGTATTCTGAAAGGATACAGGAAAAAGTTTATGTTTTTATTCTACCTTTTCTATAAAAAGTGTGTTTCATCATTATTAACTAGTTGGTGAGAGAAAGTTCCCTACAGGATAATTCCTTCTGATAAATGCAGGAGTGATAGATTTAGAATATCAGCATTTTGCAAATATGAATGAAATAAAAGACTTGGCAATGATCATCTATAAGTGCTGACACCATTACATGGAAAGTAATAGAGAATTGGGTAGTAGCGAGATCGGGGTAACATTTTTGAGCCCACTGATTACTGTGAATATTACAGAAAGTAGGAGATGCAGATATTCTGTTTCTGTAAAATGATGTAATAGATGGCACCACCCATGAACCTAATCAAGCCTTTAAATCTGCCTACCAATATACAGGAAATTCAGGGAACAGAGGAACAATTTCAATAGCATGATGAGATCAGCCAGCCAAAGGCAGAAAGTGAGAAATTCCCACAAGAGGATAAATGAAACAATTTTTTTTTCAGCCCAATAAATATGACACCTGACCTTTGGTTTCTGATTAGAACAAACTGACTGCCAGACAATTTTTAAACAATAGGAAAATTTGAGCATGGATTAGATAAGCAGAGATTAAGGAATTTTTTATTGGTGCGTATTTGTAATACAGAATGATAAGATTTGTTTTGATACCTTGGTGCTTGTACATAACATATTTTGATCTTTAAAAAAACTCCCATTACCTTGTTCTCTGTCTGTTCTTCACTCCCCCAGTTCCTTTTGCCCTCTCTAAGAGTCTGCCTTGTACTTCCTTGTCTTATCTCCTTCATTTCTCACACATATAGTGGCCATTTGTACTTTTTTTGAGAAGCCTTCATCTAATTATTTTACCCATTTAATGTTGGATTATCTGAAGTTTCTCTGTTCAGTTTTTAGAGCCCTTTATGTGCTTTAGATATGAATTCTATACAAGAGGAGCTGGCAAAGATCTTCTCCCATTCTGTAGGCTATTACTCCACTCTGTTGATGGTTTCCTTTGGTGTGCTAACACTTTCTGATTTGATGGATTGCCATTTGTTGATTCTTGGTGATACTTTCTGTACTATTCGATCTTGTTCAGAAAGTCTTTGCCTGTGTCTGTGGCTGCAGGTATTTCCCCTGTGCTTTTTTTCTAGAAGTCTAGGAATTTCCAGTCTTATGCGATCTATTCTTACATGATTTTAGTAGAGAGGGAGAGATAAGCATCTAGTTTCTTTTCAGCATAGTGATACCTAGGTTACCCAGCATCATTTGTTAATGAGGCAGTTCTGTCTCCAATTTCACGTTGTCAAAAACCAGGTGGTTGTAGGTGTTTGGGTTTGTTTCTGTGTCTTCTATTCTGTCCTTTGTTTTTTATGTCTATTTTGGTGCCAGAACTATGCCATTTTTGTTACCAAGGCTCTGTAGTATAATTTGAAACCTCTGTCATGATGCTGTCAGCATTACTCTTTCAATTTAGGATTGCTTTGGTTATTCTGGGTCTTTTGTGCTTCCATATGGTTTTACGATTGTTTTTTCTAGATCTGGGGAAATATTGTTGGTGTGTTAGATCTGTATATCAGTTTCAGTAATATGACCATTTTAACAATATTAGTTCTGCCAATCCATGAATGGGGCTATCTACCTACCTTCCCTCTTCTTTCTTCCTTTCTTCCTTCCTTCTTTCCCTCATATTCTTGGCATGCCCCTGAGGATTGAACCCAGAGCCTCACACATACAAACCAAGAACTGAGCTGTGTCTTCACTCCATCCCCAGCCTGGTCAATTTCCTAACATTTTTCTTCAACTCCTTTCTTCTGTAATGTTCATTTTGCAGGTCTTTCATTAGATTGATTCATATATTTACCTTATTTTTTCTAAATCTAATGAAGATATAATTGTAATGTAAATGTGGATGGAATTACTTTTCTGATTTCTTTCATAACAGTTTCATTATTGGTGTATTAGAAAGTTGTTTATTTTTGTGAGTTGAAAATTTTTATTCAAACCTTTATTGGTACATTATGTATACACATCATGATTGCACTCAACAATGAGGATTTGTACCAGTATGTGACACAAATTCATTCTCATTTTTTGCCATTCTCTTACCCACCCTACCACCCTGTATACATAGGTTTTGTTTCCTTTCTTTTTTTATCATCTCATTATTTTTCCCCTCATTATTTACCCTGATACCCCATTTCCCTTTGAATATTTTCTATTTCAAAATATCTACCATACATTCTAAAACATATTTATATCTTCATTTTCTCATATCAGAGAAAAGATACGATATTTATACATCTGTGACCTATTTATTTCACTTATGAGCATATCCTGAAGGTACATCCATTTGAGTATAAATGACTAAATCTTATCATTTTAATGGCAGAGTAATACTCCATTCTGTAAAAGAACCACATCTTTTTTATCCAGTCTTCAGATGATGGACATTTTGGTTGTTTCCAAGATTTTAGCTACCACAAACTGAGATGCTATAAACATGGGTGCACATATGTTGCTGTAATATGAATCTTTTAGTTCTTTTGTGTATATACTTAGCAGAGGTGTGAGTTGACTTTTACTAAGGAAATGTTCTTAATTTTCTTGGCTATGATCAAGGTGTTAGTATCATTTTGTTAAAAAGTCCTTGATTATTATCAATGTACATTGAGCTACTCATTTTAAATGATGATTCCTAGGATTTGCTTTAAAATATTTACCAAAAAAAATGGTAATGGGGGAGATGAAACAAGAATGGTAATCCTTGATAATTATTGAAGTTGATTGATGGGTATGTGGTAGTTCATTATACCACTCTTCCTATGTTTTGGGTTTATGTGCTGTTTATTCTACACTCTGCATCTAGGTCCAATCTTTGCTCTTTTCTGCCTTATTCTGTGCTCTGAGGGGCCAATTTATTGACTTTGCTGGCAGATTTTTGGTTTGGTTTTACTGAAGACAGTAACCAGCAGTAGATCAGGAGTGGGGCTGGCTGGGCCAAAACACACCTAGGACTTGACACACCCAAAGCAGGGACCAGAGAACAGAGTGTTGCTACCACAGACTGCAGTGGCTGCCATCTGGGCACTTTCCTGAGGCCAGTCACCCTTCCACAGGTCAGGATCCAGAGGTCACCTCCTCCCTGGCTTCCTGTCTCAGCACTCCACATACCCAGGCTCCCATCACAGAGGGGCAGGAGGGGAGAGTGAGAGCTGGGGAGAATTTTTATTTTATACATGACTTCTAAAGACTTGCACCAAGCTCTCTTTATAGAACTGGACTGAAAAGTAAGATCACTTTGCAGCATCTACAGAGACTGGTTCCAGGATCGTGCCTGAGTATGCAAATCCGTGGATGCTCAGTCCTTTAAAATGACACAAAATTTTCATATAACCTACACATATGCTCTCCTATACTTTAAATCATCTACAGATTATTTATAATCCCTAATACAATGTGAACACTATAAATAGTTGTCAAACTATATTACTTAGGAAATTGCAAGGAAAAGAGTCTGCCTATGTTCCATACAGCTGCAATTTTTAAGAAAATATTTTTCATCCACAGTTGGTTAAATTCATAAATGTGGAATCCACAGATAGAGAAGTTCAAATGCATTTTACGCAGCACAGAAACCATGAAGCAAGCCAGAGCAGTTACAGACAAAGTAACCACCTCTTCTCTGAGTGGCAAGTCAGGGACTGTATTAGCCTGTCAGCCTATGCACTAGCTGGAAAAAGCATGCTGGGCTTCGAGGGCTGCAATAGGTTCACAGGGTCTTCACTGTCAACATGATCTTGTCACCCCAAATGGAGACAGTGGTGTGGGCACTGACCCAGAGCAGCCAACAGTTGTCACCCAGGCCCCTTCCCAACTAGGACCTTTCCTTCCACTGCGCTCCTTCTCTGCCAGCTGGTGCGGGCCCTCCTCTTTCCTCTTCCTTATGACCTGCATCCTCTTCACTTGTCGCTCAGGAAAGTGCACTGATTTCCCTTGCTTTGCTGCTCGCCGGCAGTGCAGCTGTTTCTCTCCTCACCTGCCAGCTGAGGCCACGGGGAGAAGAAATGAGGAGGCTGAGCTCATGGGAAAGGAAGGGTGCATAGTTGCAGGGTGAGCAGGAGGGCTCAGGGGTGAGGGAGAGTCCCTTGGATGAGCCGATGACCCTCACCTCTTCCAGGACCCCAAACCCAGATAGACTCATAGACTTGTATCCATAACTTCTTTGTTCATCCAGAAGAGCCTGGTGGTGAAAGTGTTGCCCAGGGTGGGCACTCAGAGGCAGCACGAGACTGTATTAAAGAGTCACTGCGTTACCTCACTCATTCACTCAACCAGCGGTCACTAAATGCCTGGCTGGAGCAGGTGTGTGAGTGAAGTGCTGGGAATGGAATGATGGGTAAGAGGACGAGGCAGGGACAAGAGAAACTCACGCTCATCAGTGTGTATGCACACACAGGCTTCTGTTCCCGCCTCTGCTCAGCCTCCCTTTCTGTGTTCTGGATCGAAAGTATTAAGAAAGTATTAAGAAAATGTTTGAGTGCATTGAGCATGTACAGGATTATTTTTTTCTTTTCATTATTCCCTAGACGATACAGCATAACAACTACTTCACACTGCACTCGGTGTTACAGGTCATTGAGGGATGATTTCAAGTATACAGAGGGTGGTGTAGGTGAGGGGCGGGGAAGGCCAGGATGGTTCCAGAGCAGAAGGGTCAATAAGTCTGGAAGAGGCTTTTCTGCTCCCGGGAGTGGGAGACGGAGTAGCCAGGGTTCCTCCTCTGCCCGAGACATTCTAGGCCGGATCTCTGTTCTGCTGTTGCGGAAGCAGTCACACTTTTTCTGTAGGAAATATAGGCTTTGCCGTCCACAGGTCTCTATGCCGCGACTGTGTCCTTGCAAGCTGCTCTTTGACATCCTGGGGACATTATTTCACCCCCAGGTGTCCCTGTTTCCTCGGTTCTAATATGGGAATCTAGCAGCCTAATTGTGGGGATTGTTGATAGCATCACATGCAGTAAGCACTTTAAGGGCCTGGCAGGTGACAGGGCTGGTGAGTCACCTGTTCTGTCTGGTCCAAGCCACAGAGGCTTCTCTCTGTCTTCCAAGCCTTGCTATCAGGAAGGCCTTACCTCGGACCGTGTGAGGCTGGGATGAAACACGGAGAAGAGGGCAGAGCACACAGACACACATTTGGTGGATTTACCCTATCTGACCCATCATGGTGATCCTATCTGTCTGATAGAAAGGGGAGATGAGGTCATGGGTGAAAGGACTTCAGACCCTCTCATAAGACCCAGCAGACAGGAGGTACTTGCACTCCAGGTGTCCCCGGTGTGTTCAGATCGCCCATGGCCAGCCCCTCCCCGTTCTCCCTCCCAGCAAGACCCTCCCTTCCTCCACAGTACTTCATCCACTCTCCTCCACCCCCAGTCCCCCCTCAGGTCACCTAGTCTCACCAGTATATTTGAACAATACCAAAAGCCAGTGGACAGTGGGAGGAGCTCCCAGAATACATTTGCATTTTAACAAATTTTAATTCCTTCCAAGGAGAACTAGATTTCCTGGTGTCGTCAGTTGGCCTGGAAGACCCTTTGAAGGCATTTTCAGTTGTGCCGTGGAGGGAATATGAAGCATTCTCCCATTTGACAGATGAGAAAACTGAGTTTATGAGAAACTTCGAAGAGTTTATACATCTAATAATGCCCTCCTACTTAGGTCACACCAACATATCTGCCATTGAAATCAGAGATATAAATGCTATCATAT
Source organism: Petromus typicus (assembly GCA_004026965.1). Classification (NCBI taxonomy): domain Eukaryota; kingdom Metazoa; phylum Chordata; class Mammalia; order Rodentia; family Petromuridae; genus Petromus; species Petromus typicus. Next base: position 8,012 of record PVIR01028614.1, on the reverse strand, counting down.
ATATCAAGAATTTAGCACAAAACATATTAGTTCCAATTTTCTATTCCTATTTTCAGTCCGCTAGCTTCAAGCTGGAGAAGACATCAGGCAGAAATTAAAAAGGACAATTGAAGCAGGATATTAAGGAAGAAGAGTTCCAAATGGATATAGAAAAAATAATTTTTTTGAAGATTATTTGCATAAATATATTGCACATTCACCCCATCACAATTTAAAATTTCCTAAACCTAGCCCATTTTCTATAATTCCATTTACCAACGTCTAGAAACCCCACTGAGAAATCTATTTCTGATCTCCTTCTGAAGAGTTATTTAATTCCCAAGGAACACAGGCCAGTGGCAAGATATTTCCAAGAAAAGGGAGGGGAATCTAATTCTCTACTTGGTTTAATTTTGTTCTGGAACACTTGCAAAGACTCTAATCCAAGGGGAGAAAAAATAACATCCTACTTCCGGCAGCATAGCAAAGACAAAAAGAGAAAGCAAAAGTTTCCCTGTAAAAAGAGGCAGGCACAGACCCCTTTGTGTTTGCATCATTTTACAAACTTAGAAATTTGGAGGGAAATAGGACGTCCAGGGATTAAGGACAGATGGAGAAAATGGAACAAAATGTTTCCATCCTGGCAAAGTTTGAGACGGATTGTACTTCAGCCATGGAAGAAGGGTGGGTGGATGAGTGGGTGGACAGGTGGATGGATGGGTGGGCAGGTGTACGGATAAGTCAGTAGATAGTTAAGTGGGTGGCTGTATGACTTGTGCATGTGTAGATACATGGGTGATGTATTAGTGTGTTTTCCCACCGCTGGGAATACTGACCCACTTTAAAAAGAAAAGAGTTAATTTGGTTCATTTTTCAGTCTGTGGCTGACAGGCCTTAAAGTAGAAGGTGGAAAACCATGGCAAAACAAAGATGTGTAATTCATAGTGTGGTGTTGGCGGGGCAAGGATTTAGCTCAGTAGCACTGCTGCCCGCTTGGCAAGTGCAAGGTTCTGAGTTCGATCCTCAGTACAGCAAACAAAACGCAAGATAGTGGTTGGGAATTAGATCAGAGGAATGAAGCCAGAGAAGAAGAGATGGGAACCATATATGGCAACTGAAGTCCTTCATTCGTGACCCACCCACACACATTCCTAGCAGTATACTTTGTTAATCCGCAAGACATTTCTTAATCCAATGAAACTGACATATCAGAATGAGTAGTCATATGTAGGTACATGGGTGGATGGACAGATCCATCGTGGATATGTGGCTGGTGGTATATGGATGCATTGGTGAGGAGATGCTGGTAGATAGGAGGGTAGGGGAGCTAGCTGAAGCCTACTCATGCTTGAGTGTTGTTTACCTTCTATGATAATTTGAAAAAAAAAAAAAACACTTCAATTAATTGCTCTCATTATAGCAAAGAAAAATGTACCTAAAAACTGGATTTCTGTCTTTTCTTGAGAAACTAACCGCAGGGCACTGACAGATACCACCTTTGTTTCATGGCCACAGATGACTAGAGCCAGGCTGTGGTGCCTGCTTTGGAGGGGGTGTTTTAGTCCCCCAGAGTCCCTGGCACTCTGCGTCAGCATTGACACCTGCCAGCTTCACTCGTTACAGCTGACTCCCTGCCCAGGAAGTGTTTGTTAACACAACACAAGACCTGGTAAACATGGGCCGTGTCTTAGTCCAATTTAGGCTATATGCAGAACACGTGATGATTTATGAAAGATTTATTGCCTGTGGTTTTGGAGGCTGGAAGGATCATGCTCCCAGAAGCAGCAGCACCAGCAGATCCTGGTTCAGGTGAAGATTTGCTATCTGCCTTATAAGACTTGCTTCTTTACAATGTCACCTGTCCATGGCTCATTGTTACTGCACCCAGCTCCAACATAACAGGGATTAGACCTAGGAACTTCTCACTAACCTACATCCCAAGGCTATCTATCTATCTATCTGTCTGTCTGTCTGTCTATCTATCTGTCTATCTATCTATCATGTATCATCTACCTATTATTTTGAGATAGTGTTTTTCTAAGTCACTAAAATGCCCTGCCTGCATTTGAACTTGCAGTCATCCTGCCTCAGCCTCCCAGAATGCTGGCATTACAGGCAGGAGCCACCACACCTGGCTCACTGCAAGTTTTATAACTGGTCACTAATCCCATTCATGAGGACTCTGGATCATGACCTACCACCCTCTAAAGACCCTACCCTCTATCATGTTGACAATTAGGGTTTATTTTGTTTTGTTTTATTGTGGGGTTTTTTTGAGACAGGTTCTTACTTCATAGCTCAGGCTGACCCTGAGCTCATTATGTAGCCCAGGCAAGCTTCAGGCTCACAGCAATCCTCCTGCCTCTGCCTCCCACGTGCTGGGATTACAGGCATAAGCCACCATGCCCAGCACTGTGGTATGTGGTGCTGATTGCTGGTGGGTGTGAGTCTCCGGGCCCCTGCATTGTTATATGTGGTTACCTAGGATTAAACTGGGGGCCCTTGCACTTGCAAGATGGGCATCGGAACCACTGAGCTAAGTCCCTTGCCCGCGTTTGAACATATGGACTTGGGGTGATAGACCATAGCAGGCCTTTCAGCAAGTAGGCATGCTGTAGGAACATTATTGCTCCAAATGTAAATGAGGGTGACCAGGCCCTCAGGCCCCTGCAATGATGCTGTCTATGTCCCTTCTCGTTGTTTCCACTATCTCCATCCAAGTCTTAAGGATGGAGACTGAGGTTTCTCTGTGCGGTGCAGAGGCAGGGCAGTGTTGCCCCTTCGTGTACCTCTTCAGTGTGGAGCTCTACCCTCAGCAAGATATTCAGCATCCGAGTCCCCACACACTCAATCTTCCATGCCCGTTGTCCGCTGCTGCCTGAAATAGTGGAACCAGCTTTCTTTGTAGCCGTGCTGAGCAGCAGTTCTTCGTCTAGTTCAATCTACTTCCTCCGGTCTGTCTGGTGAAACCTTGGCTCTCATACCACCTCCTTCCTGAAGCCTTTTCTGACCTTCTCCTCCACAAACAGAGTGGGAAGCTCCCTCCTGCCTGCCCATCCCCACCACTTGCACAATGATGCAAGCACAGCCCAGCGGAACTGTCCCTCCCAGGAGCAGCCCACCCTGTCCAATCCCCGGGGCGAAGTTTCTAACGACAGTGACGTCACCGATAGCTTAGCCGATTTTGGACCAGGTCTTCCACCTGGCCATGCGCTCAGACTCCCTGAGTGTCATGTTCTTCCTATGGGAGGAATCTGAATAACGCCATCACTTTTGTGCCCATTGGACCCAACTTGTTCCCAAGACACCTCATAGGTTGATGATCAGTGAACGGACTGGCTGTCCTCAGGTCAGGTAACCAATCACCAGAGTAGGTGAAGAGAGGGAACCCAGAAAGGAGCCTGAAGCATGGCTGGCATTCAGGAATGAAGCCTGTGGAGGTCCACCAGCCATCTAAAGATTAGATTCTTTAATATTTAATATCTATTGATTAACCGGTGGAAAATACTGAGTTGATTATTTATAACTGACTCATATACAGTTCCAAAAATTAAATAAAAAGGAGCTAGACAGAAGAGGCAGAAAGCAATTTCCTTCAAAAATTCAATTTGTTTTATTTCTGTGCATGTGATTTGCTTTGGGTAGGCCCTGATTTCCTCAAGATCTCCAAAACCCCAGACTCAGCTTGTGTCTGGAACCAAGGCAAGACAAGGGCCATCTCTCCAGCCCAGGGCTAGGTCTGGCCCTGCCAGGAACAAGGAGCCGGCTCAACCTTGAGGTCTGCCAAGCTGTATTCACCACCGTCAGGGTGTGAAAGATGATCGGCGTCAGGCTAATTGCTCATAAAATATCTCGGGCTGAGCAGAGCAGCATTGTCTGAGGCTATGAGACTTACATGGAGAGCCATGAGACTGTGCTGCCCCGGCCCCTCCCTCCCACCTCATTCACCCCCCCTTAGCCCTGGAGAAAATAGCATTCTGGGAGATCATTGGCTGCTGACTTGGGAAGTTTGGGAATTGCAGTCTCAGCTCCAGGACCAGCTAGCTGAGAGAACTTCACCAAATTCCTCAGCCTCTCTGACCCATCCTTTATTTAATAGTCTGACTTTATTTAAGAGTTCTATAGAACTATTGGGAGGATTTAAGTATCACTGCTCAAGTTGTGCACTGCCCAAGTCCGGAGACCTATGGTTGATATGAACTACAAAGTCAGTGACAGCCCCTGGATTGTTAGCACATGGTCTGCCCCACATTACATGAGGAGACAGGCATGAAATAATGTGAGAAGTACCTGGTACTTAATCGGAGCTTAATAAATGGTGAAGGGCAAGTAGCCTTATTAGTCATGCTTTTATCTCACAGAAAGACATCCATGTAGCCTTTGCTGATGTAGTGGTTTCGGAGTGGGAAGTTGTAGCCACACAAGGAGCAGCTCCAGCAGTGTGGGGTTGTGAAGTCCTCAAGGAGTCTGCATAGAGCCCAAGTTGAAGATGTTGCTCATAGCTCTGTACTAGCTGAGCCTTTTCTCAAGAGGAATCCAATACCTCGCACTGCAAGGATAAATGTGCTCTGAGAATCACTTGTTCTTAATGAGGTGAGATTTGATTTAAGTGGAGCACAATTGCCCTTCTCCATTAAAACAATGTTTTTTAAAAAATAAGACAATGTGCCATTTCTTTTTAAGCACCATTGATTTATAAAAATGAGCCCCTGCCTGCCCACATGTCCAACCATAAAGCTGATGGACAAATTTAAGGCACCCCACCCCAGGCAGGATAAAATCTTCCAGAAAACTGGCCTCAAAATATGAAGGGTCTGGAGTCCTACATGAAATGAGCAAGACCACCATTGTGCCCCAAGTGAAGTGCACAGCTGGGTGAGCAACATGGACAGCTCAGAACTTCCAATCAGCAGATTAGACCTCGCCCTGAGATGTCTATCCCAGGTGTGCAGGGACAGATTGTGACATGCAAGGCAGAGACTAAGACAATAATCACAAAGAACCAATGCGAGAAAGGGAAGGAAAAGAAAGAGGAGAGAGGGGTTGGGAGGTAACACCTCCGCGAGGATACAAAGGAGGAACTGAAATGGCATTTTCCTATATTATCATGAGTGGCCATAGTGAGAGAACATATTGCAACTATCAAACAAGAATTGTAAAGAGAAAAAGGAACACATGTAAGTCACAAATAGACTCGCAGAAATAAAAATACAAGAAAGATAAAAAGACACAGTTCAGGACACTTCCCAGAAATTGAAGTTTTGCTGTCAAGTTGGAAAATGAGACAGAGGAAGGTGATCTGTCTGGATCCAAAGTCTACGTAGGCAAGAGAGGAAATGCAGGGGAGGAGGTGTCTGGGGAACTAGAGAGCATTTTCTGAATGGAAGGATGTAAATTTTCAGACTGAAGGAGCTTTTGAAGAGCTTAGTAGAAAGAAGAATTTCTTACCTCAGAAACCTGTTATCTCCACAGTTCTGGTCAGTGAAATAAGACCATAAAAGCCATGAGGGTGAAATAGAGATAAGAGTAGCAGCAAACTAGAAGACAATAGAACAATATTTTTAAATATATTATTAAAAAGTGATTTCTAATCTTGAATTCTAAAGCACTCCAGACTGTTTAAAAATTACATAACACCAGGACTTCTTCAAAATACAGAATCTTTGAAAATTTACCCTCAGTGTATATTTCTAAAAAAGTTACTGTAGGATGTGCACCACTAAAATGAGGGAGTAAACTAAGAAAAAGAATAATATCAGTAGGAAATCTGACAGAGCAGAGAATGAGAATTTTCAGGACAGTGTAAAAGAGAAGATGAGAAAAAAGATGTTAGTTCAAGAGAAAAAATAGAGCAGAGCAGAAGAAGAGAGATATCTGGAAAGGTATCTCTAGGAGTTAAAAATAAAAATGTACAGGGCCAGGGAGTTAGCTCAGTGGTTCCGGCGCCTGTCTTGCAAGTGCAAGGACCCAGGTTCGATCCCCGGTAACCATATACCAGACTGGGTGTGGAGACTCAACCCAGCAGCAACCATTACCACATACCACTGTGCCGGGCGTGGTGGCTCACACCTGTAATCCCAGCACTCAGGAGGCAGAGGCAGGAGGATTGCTGTGATGTGAGTTTGAGGCTGAGCTCAGGGCCAGCCTGAACTACAAAGTGAGACTCTGTCTCAAAAAAAAGAAAACAAAAACCTAAAAATAAATAAATAAATAAATAAAGTACATTATTTGATATGCTTGGCTCTGTGGGGAGGCATTCTGTAGTCATGCAAAAAATCCACCAGAAATTTGAAGAGCATTAAACAGTTTTTAATTGATTTTATTGGTATATGTTATATATACCTTATGAGCACATTCAGCATTGAGCACTTATACTAGTACATGACAAATCTTGATTCTCATTTTTTCTCGTTCCCCTGCCCTCACAGTTTTTAAAAGCAATTAAATACAATAAAAATTAAGCATTATACAATTGCATTATATATCAACTGTTCAAATTTTCTCTCCATTATATCTCTAAAACTTATGCCACTTTTCACCTTGAGACCATAATGTTAAGTGAAATAAATCAGACACAAGCCTAAGTATCTCATGGCTTCTCTTAGATGAGAAATCCAAAGTATAAAGAGCAAAATAAAAAATAGATTAGAGGAAACAGGGAGAAAGATATTCTACAGATGGCAGAGGACCAAGAGATGGAGGTGAGGATAAAGAGGGCAGGGGCAAAGGAATTAAAAAGAACTAAGATGTGTTATATGTGTACCAACTCCTCACTATGGATGTAATAATTATGTGCTGCAAACATGTACTAATAAAAATATTAAAATTAAATCTTAAAAAATAAGTAGGGAGGGCAAGGGCAAGGGCAAAAAAGAGAATCAGGATGGGTGATGTGCAGGTACAAATTTTCAATATTGAATGTGATCATAATGTAAGTATAGAATGTACCAGTAAGCTCAATTGAAAAAATTAAATAATTAAAAACACTACGACATACAGAAAAACTGATGAAGAAAGAAAAAATAATGCTAAATAATAGAAACTTATGTAACTTTTTATGTAACTATTATCTTTGTACTTTCATTGGGAAGATAATAAATCATTACTTAGAAGCCCATGCTATTATGTGTATAAGATGTGGTAATTTGATTTAATAATTTCAGGCCATAACACAGTTACCAATTAACAGTCCCAGCCTCATACATGGAACACATTTGAGTTACTTGCTGGGTTTGAGCCCCAAGTACTTTGTTATACAAAGAATATCAAACAAGAAAAACTTTGTATAAAACCTCAGTCTGGTGAGGGTATGTGTGCTTTATCTATGTGCTGCTTTCTCGTTTCTGGGACAAAATCCCCTATGGCCCCAGTGTAGAGGAGGAGAGGTTTACTTTGGCTCATGAATTTGGTCCATACTTGGCTGGCTCCAACAGAGAAGTGACATGGTGGAATGGCCTGGTAGTGGATGGTTCAACCCATAGCAGCCAGGAAGCAGAGAAAAGAGGGACAAATGGGGGACAAAAATACACCTTTCCAGGTCAGGCCTCCAGGCCCCAGCTCCAACCATGTCCCCAAAAGCACATTCAGCTGAACTTAGGATGGATGAACCCACTCATGAGCAAAGCAGCGCCATGGTCCAATCGCCTTACACACATGAGAACTCCTGGGGGAGCATTTTACATTTGAACTGTAACATGTTTTGAAACGTCCTCATAGCTACCATCCATTCATCCTGGCGTTCTCTTTCCATAACCTAATCATATTTCTTTTTTTTTTTTTAGGTTTTTGGAGACAGGGTCTCGCTTTTGTAGTTCAGGCTGGCCCTGAGTTCAGCCTCAAACTCACATCACAATCCTCCTGCCTCTGCCTCCCGAGTGCTGGGATTACAGGCGTGAGCCACCACGCCTGGCACTGTGGTATGTGGTACTGGTTGCTGCTGGGTGTGGGTCTCCACACCCAGTATTGTTATGTGGTTACCGGGGAATCAAACCCGGGTCCTTGCGCTTGCAAGACAGGCGCCGGAACCACTGAGC
>PVIR01028613.1:0-21803 GCA_004026965.1 Petromus typicus | reverse complement strand
GTTAGCCCAACAGTATGTAAAAACAAGCCGCTTTCTCCCTTCTAAACTATTCTGTTTTTCCCTGTAAACTGTTCTGTGCTTTCTCACCAAACAAAAATAACATAAACAGAAAACACCTTGTTAGACACAATAAGTTTCAGTTGAAATAAAATAACATGGCCACCTGACAAAAATAAATTAATGCTCACATAAAATCTATGAAAACAAGATTAAAGAAATAACAAAGGTCCACTTCCTTAGAAAAGTTGTGTACAAAACACACTAATCTATAAAGATTTTAATGGTCATGAAAAAATCATCACTGTCTCACACGACCTTACACAATGTCAAAATGATTGATCACTGTTCTGTTTCTGTTCTTATTTTTTCCTTAAACTTTTGTTAACCTGTAATAATCACCCTTATTTTACAAGCCAAAAAATCATATATAAAAAAAGGCTTCACTTCAGTAAAATTTACAACAACATCACCAGCCTCTCTTGTGTTAGTGTGTTGTCTGTCATCGCCGACTCCATCCATTCCCGACTTCAGTGCTCCCTGGATCCCCACGTCGCGAGCGGTCCGTGACACATGCGGGGTTCTTGCCAGTTTGACAACTGTGGCTTTAGCTTATGTCGCTCCGGGTCACCGTGCTGCCGAACCTGTCTGACTCACCACTCCTCCACAGGCGATTCTGCCCAGCTAGGAGCAGGCCACCAGGCGGTGTGGGGATTTGTTTTCCAAGCTATTGACACACACTCTGCAATGCCCACCCACCCCCGGTACCGGGGACTGAACCCAGGGCCTTCATCATCCCTACATCTCCAACCTCCTACCCTTTCTGAGATAGGCTCTCCCTACGTTCCCCAGGCTAGCCTGGGACTTGCCAGCCTCCTGCCTCCATGCCTCAGGAGCTAGGATGACGGGCATGTGCCTCACCAACTCCGAAGTGTTGATGCTGGAACTTTTGATGCTTCACACAAGCGATGACAACCTCATCAAAACTACCGTGAAGCCAAGAGCAATTGAAAGATGCTATTAATGTAAGATATATCTCAATGTCAGAGATTTGGAATTGTAATTTTTTAAAAAGTGTCAGAATTTTTATAAATACAGTTGTAGGCTTTTCATCAGTATTTGCTAAATGAATAAATTGATGAATTCAGCAATTGATGAATTTTAGTCTATGACTGAAAAATGTTTTGACTTTGGGGACAGCCCTTCAGACTTGGGAAATAACACAAAAACTAAGATATCTATTGATTAGGCTGGTTTTGTTTGAAAATAACAGAAAATCCAATGAATGGGGCATAAGAAAGGAGGGAGAGGGGTGGTATAGGCACTGGCAGCTGACATAGGAGGGTGACAAGTTCAGGCTCAACCTGGACAATTTAGTAATCCGGTGAACTCCTGCCTCAAAAGGAAACAAATTAAAAAGGGTTGAATGTTGAGGACCAGAGACTTCTAATTGGCCTCCTCTGTGAGGAAAAAGGAGAAAGTGTTTGCATATTGCAGGGAAAACTTAAGACAAGCTGAGTTTCAATTGTTTACCAGAGAATGTACAACGGATTTTGGAAACCAGACGAATCTTGTTACTTTGATTGCTTCTGCTATGTTTGGGTGTATACAGGTGAGGCAAGCCGAAGATGGTACGCAAGTGTTAAGTTGAGTTGGTGCTTTTTATTCATTCTTATTTGGTGCTGGGACCTGTCTGACTCACCACCCCTTGTTCTCAGAGAGAACAGAGTAACAGATCCAGGCCCCTGCGTAAGGCTGGCCAGGTGGGGCTGGCTACAGGTGGTGCCCAATGCGGGACTTGGGCCTGGGCTCAGCCATCGCTGGGAGAGTAGGTCCAGTGTTGGCTGAGTCAGTGTCTAACCACTTTAGTACAGATCAAGGCTCTTTGCCATCTTTATACTAGGGATTGATCCCCAAGGTTTCACAGTGAGTTATATACCAAGATCATTTTATTTTTGATTTGGAAAACAAATTGCCAAGGCTGGCTTTGAACTTGAATTTCTCCTATCTCAGCCTCCTGAGTATAGTAGCTGAGATTAGGGTACGTGCCACCCTACCTGGCTCTAAGGTGCTAACGTTACTTTCTATCTCCTTCTCTCCTCTTCTTGTGTGAGTCCCAACCACATACCTTGCAACCACCAGAGAGGCTGTAAAAATGGCAGAGGGCAGTGTTAGCTTCTGTAAGAAAGGCACTAAGACCGGAATTCCGACTTTCCGAGTCCACATTTCAGTAAGCCACTGGGCTTTGTATTCCTTGCTGCTGAATTCCATTCCACACACTCCGGATCATTTCCTGGGATCAGGGCTGGTGTGGTCATCTTTGATCTTACCTTGTGCAGGTGGCCCAGGGCTCCTACAAAGAGTGGAGAAATGTTAGCACTTCTGCTGAACACTTGTGTCTGCTTCGGCGGTGTGATTTTTTAACCCACAGCTTCTCTGCAGGGAAGAGACAGGGCGATACACACATCCTACCAGAGTTCATGTGTTCAAAGTCCGGTGTAAACTATGTGCCTGTCTCATGCAAGCTAAACTACAGAACATCACAACACCCTGAATACAAGCTGGCAGGGTCATATTCTCTGCCCCTTCTACACTGTGGAACTCAGAATTCCTAATGTGACTGTGACGTGACATCCTGGCATCCGGTGTGAGTTGCCAGTGTTCATCCGTGTATTGAAAGGAAGGAAGCCAGACATAGTGGCACACACCTGCGATCCCAGTACTTGGGAGGCTGAGGCAGGAGGGTTGCAGAATGGGCAGCTTAGCAACTTAGTGAGACAAATGTTTCAAAATAAAAAATGAAAAGAGCTAGGGCTATGTTTCAGTGAGGTTCGTGAATTCAACCCCTTGTATAAAAACAAAACAAAATTAAAAACCTCATCATAGGGTCTGAGTGGAAATTCTTGGGCCTTGAAACAGAAGTCAATAATATATTTACTAATCAAACGAATGAAGAAAGCTCCCTGAAAATTTTCACATTTTTCCAGTGGATGGCCTTGAGCTCAGAGTCCTGGATTTCTATCTCTCAGCCCTTTAACTTTTGTGAGTTTCTTCTTTTAATCTTTGCAAATCACAGTGATACCATGAGAACAAAAGAAATCAACGTGGAGGCACTTGGGATGTAGGACTCTTGACAGAGAAGGTTGGAGCGGGCTCTGCTGTTTTGCATTTTAAAGAGGGAACAAGAGCCCGCACCTTGGCAGTCCAGGCAGCCTCTCCCCCTGGGCCTGCGGGTGGCTCAGAGCGTGCTGCCATCTGCTGGGAGAAGGAGGAAGCGACACCAGCGCGTCCTTACTGCAGGACCTAGCTGGGGAGAACAGAAGGAAGGGGACTCAATTTCCTCTCCGCTGTGTCAAGGCAGGGCCCTTCCCATTGGTCCACAGCTTGTCTGGCGAGTAACATCTCATCAGTGTTTTCTTTTTAAAAAGTCACAGTATATTATTCTGCTTTCAGAAGGAAAGAGAGCTGAGTGCAGTGCCTGTAATCTCAGCTGCTCAGGAGGGTGAGGCAGAGAAGGACCCTGTCTCAAAATAGAAATGAAGTAAATAATTTTTTTAAAAAGCTGAGAGTGTAGTTCAGTAGGAAAGCACTTGCCTGCCATCAGTGAAGCCCTGGGTTCAATCCTAGTACCAAGGGGGAAGGGGGGGAGGGGAGAAAGGGGGAGGGAGGAATGGAGGGGGGAGGGGAGGTAAGAGAAATTGTGTTAATAATTCCTGACCCCAAACTGGGTTCTTTTTCTTACTCAGAATTCTGGAATCAATAACAAGACAAAACATCACCTGAGAAGAGCAGGAGACTTCTATCCTTAGCTAAGAACAGGACCAGGGAGAGAGAAAACTTGCAAATGAATTTCTTCACGGGTTTGGGGTCAGGGGTCAGGGGTCAGGAATCAAGGAGTCATAGGTAAGAGTAATGAGAAGAGGGCTAGGCTACTAAAGAGGGGAGCCATGTCGTTTCAGGAGCCGCCTCCTTCTGCTGCTGCTTCCTGGTCACTGTCATGGCCTTTGTCACCTGTCATACGTTGGCTGTGTACTTGCAGGTCAGACTGTAATGAACTGAGAGGCTGTCTGAAGATCACTCTTTGATCCAGCCCACTTGAGGAGAAACTCTCAGCTCACAGGAACTGGGTCATGAAAGGAAAACAAGATCGGGGTGCACAGAAATCCAGCCTGGTCGAGCGGAGAGTACAGGACTGGGAGGCGGGCTCAGGCTACAGCAAGGATGATCCTCAGCGTTATCCTCTGCACATCTGTGAGGTATCTACAGCTGTCAGGTTTTCAGAAGGTGGAGTAGTGGTGGCCTGGGGCTGGGGGCAGCGGCACTGTTGTTAACAGAGTTTGGGTTTTGCCAGGTGAGAATACTCTAGAGATCAGTTGCTCAACACTGAGAATATATTTAACATTCCTGGACCATCGACTTGGAAGTGGTTAAAGTGTTCAATTTTATGTTGTGTGCCTTTTGCCACAATAAAAACCCAGCAAAGGAGAGAAAAGCTTCACACAACAGACTCACAAGTATTAGGTGGATAAAGATGGAAAGTTGCAGCTGAGCAATGGTCTCAGAGGTGAGGGCGGCCTCCGTGGATACCTTCCCTCTACCAGCGCGGGGCGTCACATGCGCCTTCCCTTGGGATGACGAGTCACTCATCTTTCCTGGTCTTGTCTAAAAGCCAGTGTTTTCTATCTTCCTAGTCCTGAGGACAGCATGGCTCTACGTTCAAGAAGTCAGAGTGTCGTCGTCCCTCAGACCTGTCTGTCCTTGATCCCCGGTTGCTATAGCAGCCAATTTTCTCTTGATCCCTGGACTCTTTAAGTTTCAAGATCACAGCACTCAGAACTACAAGGGTTCCAAGTAGCCTCACATGACCGGGGGGTGCTCTCCTACGAAATATAAACATATAAACAGGAAGACTTCGAAAACCTCAGAGCCAGCAGGTAGCAGAGGCTTGCGCTTTCCCATCCCAGACCCCTTGCGCCCCGGGCAGTCCAGGCCGGCAGACGTGAGGGGGCAGGCTCTCCCCTGGGTCTAATCAGGGCAGTGAGTGGCTGGCTCCTCTGCAAGGGGATGGCTGTTGTGTTCAACACCCCAAAGCTCACCCGCCGTAGCTTTTACCAGGTCCACAGGGTGGTTCTGTTCAGAGCGAGCTTGCCAGACCGGAAGCAGATGGAGTGGGTGCAGGGCCGGGGCCGGGCAGCTTCCTCCCGGTTGACTGTAGGAGCGCACGGTTCCAGGGACTGCTGGAGTTTCCCTGGGGGCTCCGGGTGGCTGTTTTGACCATTGGGTGTCTGTGTATTTTATATTTTTAGACAAAGTCTCATGTAGCTCAGGCTGGCCTTGGACTCACTATGTAGTTCAGACTGGCCTTCAAACTCATGACCATCCTCCTGCCTCAGCTTCCTGAGTGCTGGGATCAAAGGTGTGTGCCACCACACAAGGTTTAACAACTGCCTGCGGGTTAGATCTCATCTGATAACCTAGGCTGGGTTTCTGCTCACTGTCATCAAGCATCTTTCTGCCCTATCATCATTCTCTGGCTCCAAACACAAGCTGCCTGGGTCACGTTGACCCAGGTGGAATGGATGGACTGGGGACCAGAATTACATCATTCCAGAGCGGGACAAGGGCCGTGGATCTTCCTGGGGTCTGTGAGGTGGAGGGTGGGTCAGAACCCGAGTGCCTTTCAGAGCTCTTGCCTTGTCCCTGTAACACCACCCCGGGAAGCAGTAGTGACAAGGTGGCCAAGCGACAGGACAGGGGAAGGTGTTAGTTACACAAGAACCAGTGTTCACCGGAACTCCGGGGTAGGGCGCTACGTCATCCATCTGCAGAGAAGGAAAAAACCAAACCGCAGGAGAATCCAGTTACTACCATTTCTCACTAATTTCTAGCTCTCCCTTGCTAGAATACAAAAGCACAAACGTCTCGTCAGGTCAGGTAAAGCTGTGGTCGCCAATGAGGTTACGCGAAGAGCAGGCCACAAAGCTGGGAACCCTCCTCTCGCAGGTCGTCCCCACTAGTATAGTCCGTGTCCCTCTGCTCAATGCCCAAGTTAGAGGACAACCCTGCTGATAATCTTTGTTGCACGGGGACAGCCAGGACCTCAGAGTGAAAGCACAGATTTTTGAGTTGATTACTAAGAAGCGGCTCACAGGAGGGAAAGCCGTGGGGAGCTCCACCTCCTACGTAGAGAAACGTGGGCAGCAACGCAGTTCAGACCAAGTACCAGCCAGTAATTCTACAGTCCCGCAATTGGCCTGCAGGGGGCAGCATCTCTCTAGCAATGACCACATCACGTATCTATGGGATATTGCAGGAAATGTATTTAATTGGCCAAGGAATTCGAGGTTTGGTTTTACACTGAAAAACAAAATCAGATCAATGTATTTCCAGAAGAAGTTTCTACCTATCATGTTCTTACAATTACGACTCTTTTTCTATGTACAGTACTAGGTACACAGAGAGCTCTGAACACGGATTGATCTGTTGTTTGAAGATAACTCAGTCTTGCCTGAGGCATGGAAAGTAGAGAATGAGAACGAGGAAATGAAGTAGGAAGTGGTAAATGCATGGAAAAGCACTGCCGCGGTTTGCCTGTCCCTCCCAAAAGCATGTTAAAATTTAATCGCCATTAAAACCGTATTAAGGGGTGGGACCTCCAAGCCTGGCTTGGGGTGCATGTCTGTAATCATAACTGTTAAAAGAGCTGAAGCAGAAGGACTACAAACTCCAGGCCAGCCTGAGCAACTGAGTGAGAACTGGCCTCAGAACTTTAAACAAACAAGGTCAGGGTGGGGACGTAGCTCAGCAGTAGAGTGCTGACCTAGCATGTGCGAGGCCATGGGTTCAATCCGCAGAACCACAGGACAGTCAGTCAGAAGGAAGGAAAGAAGGATGGATGGACGGAAGGACAGACGAAAGAAAGGAAGAACTTTTTAAGAGATGATTAGAAATTAGAAACCAGGTATGGTGGCACATACCCACAATCTCAGTGCTCTGGGAGGCTGAGGCAGGAAGATTCCAAGTCTGAGTTCAACGTGACCAAATAGACCCTATCTCAACACATAATCAAATTTAAAAAGAATTATAGATATAGCTCAGTGTAGAAGCTCTCGGTTTAGTCTTCAACGCTTAGAAAGATAATTAGGCGATGAGGGCTCTGCCTTCACGAACAGACAGCCTCATTTTGGGGGCAGCGAGCAACTGGGGGGTGTTTACTTATAAGAGGGTGCGTTGCCTCCTTGCTGTGTCTTCCTGACCTCTCTTTGTCCTGCCATCAGGGGTGACACAGTGAGGAGCTCTGCTGACACCAGTACCTTCGGGTTGGCCTTCTCAGTCTCCACAGCCATAAGCCAATTAACTTCTGTTCTTTATAAATTACCCAGCTTCGGGTAACCTCTATAACATGACAGAAGGGAGCAAGACAAGTACTGTCCTTCTCAGCTATCCTGCCCAGGAAAAACAAACACGTTGGAAAAGTCCCAAAAGATCTTCAGAGTAAGCCATCGTTAACTTAATTCTTTTTTTCTTAATTTTTTTTTTTTTTTTTTTTAGGTTTTTTGAGACAGAGTCTCACTTTGTGGTTCAGGCTGGCCCTGAGCTCAGCCTCAAACTCACATCACAGCAATGCTGCCTCCTGCCTCTGCCTCCCGAGTGCTGGGATGACAGGCGTGAGCCACCATGCCTGGCACTGTGGTATGTGGTGCTGGTTGCTGCTGGGGTGAGTCTCCACACCCAGTATTGTTATGTGGTTACCAGGGATCGAACCTGGGTCCTTGCGCTTGCAAGACAGGCGCCGGAACCACTGAGCTAACTCCCCGGTCCTTAACTTAAATTCTTTAAAAACAGCTGGACATGGTGGAGTGTAATCAAACTATCTGGGAAGCTGAGGCAGGAGGAATGTAAACTGGAGGTCAAAAGATAAAAAGGTTGGGGATGTCGCTCAATGGTAGAGCAGGGTTCAATGCCCAACACAGCACAACCAAAACCAGTAATCTTGCTTTTTATAAACCTTCCTCTTCATTTGAAAGTTCACTCTACATACATTAGATACACATCTTCCAGGTTATACAGATTTATACATATTTAAAGCTTTTACATTTACATTCCAATGCATTGATTCCAAAGTGTCCCCCACACACATCACTGCCACTAACTGCCATCCCTGAAAAGTGACCATCAGGGTCCATCTCTCCGGTCTCCCAGAGCAAGACAGCCCAGCACCATGGCTAGCAGAGCAGCTGATGGGCCTGTTCTCTGAGGGAGCCGCCCTCCTCATCCACAGGTCCAGGGATGGCCTGCTGGGCTTGCCCACAGCCGCAGCCATCTGTCCGTCCAGCAGAACAGCAGGATTTTCTGGAATGGAGAATCGGTACCTTCAACACCGGTGTCCCAGAGCGCCATGATCCCAGGTAGACCCCTCCTCCAGAGAGACAGAGACAGTGGGGAGAGCGTCCCACAGCCCTGCAGTGGTCTCCACAGAAACCGCAGGCGGGTGCGACAGCTTCAACCCCAATGACACTGCGCCCCCCAGCGGTACTGGCTCATCCCGGTGCCGGGTCCCCATGTGCTGGGGGTCACAGAAGCGCTGTTCCCCAGTGAAGCCTGTGCAGCTGAAGGAGACAGACAGGCTGCAGGGCCCCTGTCGCCAGGAAGAGCTGTCTCTGCCCCAGCTCTGCCCGTGTGTCCTCTGGGACAGTCTGCGGTGCTGCTGCTGGCCCAGCCTCCAGCCGGGGTCCGGCAGGGCCACGCTGGGATCACCGCTCTTGCAGGTTGCTGACCGTGTGGGTGATCACACAGGAGGAGCAGGGAGCTGGTGGTGGCCCCATAGCCAGGGCCAAGTCCAGGAGCCTCCACACCGGGGAGTTGAATGAGGGCTGCACTGTCCTGGGGCCTTCTCTTCCTCTCCCGGGACACGGACTAAGTGGGGACGTGGCTCGGGATGTCTACGAGGACCACACACAGGGTAGGAAACCCTGGGGAAGAGGAGTCGGCTGACCGGACGCAGGCGAGGCCATCTCTCATGTGAGAACCAGGTTGAGGACAGCAGAGTCGCAGAGGGGCCTTCAGCCAGAGGCAGCTTCCAGGGCAGACAGCTCAATGCCCACTTCCTGACCAACGGAAGTCACGCACAGCCGGGCCCTTCCTACCTCACCCCGACCGCCAGCACCCAGGGCGGACGCGCAGGAGGGTGGTGTGGGCGGAGACCCAAGAGGCGGTGTCCCCTTCCTCAAGGGCGAGACTGCCCAGTGGGGCTGTGGTGAAGAACAGCCCTGTGAAACTAGGCCTCCTTCTGCCACCCCAGACGTGGTCAGGAGGAGTGCCCATCACTTTCCGCCCCGGGGAAGCATGGGGGCAGCTCCAGGCTGGGTGGCCATGATGTGGTAGATGGACTCCCGGAAGCGCTGGTCCCGGCTCAGCCGCTTAGCCACTTCCTTGAGCTCCTCTATGTTGTTTGCTTCCAGCTGGGAGGCCATGAAGGACTGGGACGGCTTCACTGAGGAGACAGGACCCATGCACCCCGTAAGCAGACCCCACGCTGGCCCTGACCCTCCCCTGACCCCAACCCCACCTGCCTCCATGTTCCAGTCCTACAGCGGCTGAGTGCCCCCAGCCTCTTCCCGCCACAGCCGCCATGAGCCTGGGGGAAATGTACGACTTGAGAACTCAAGGCTGGAAGCGTCAGGTTATGGACTGCACAGTCCAGCCTCAGAGCCAAGCTGGCCCTCCCCGCTCCCCAACCTGTCTTCTTTCTTTTTCTGTTTTGTTTATTTTGCTTTTGTTTTTTCAGTACCAGGGACTGAACTCATAACCTTGCACTTACGAGGTAGGTGCCAGAACTACCAAGCTAAATCCCCAGCTGCCCCGCCTTTATTTGCGGTACTGGGAATTGAACTCACTACTCTGTGTGTGCAAGGCAGGCAGTGGCACCACTAAGCTAAATCCCAGCGCCCTGTCCTCCTCCTGCCTGAATACCCACAGCCCACGCCCTATGCAGCCAGCACAATGCAGACGGCCACTCACTGTCATTCCAGGACGTGCTGGACCGGCGCCGGTGGAAGCGGCAGCTCTTGATGCGGCGAGTGGCCGCCTTGTGGATGTACACGGAGTTCTTCATGATGACCGGCATCTTGGCCTCCAGCTCTGCGTTCCGGATGCACTCCTCAAAGAACCCTGTGGACAGCCGAGGTTCCCCGAGGGCTCCATCCCACCCCTCAGAAACCAGAGCCGCTGTGTGCAGCCTTTGTGGGTGCAGGGCTGCCAAGAACAGAGCTCTGGAAAGGAAGAAACCCCAAGCTTCCCCCAGATCCAAAGGCCAAAAAGGAGCAGGGCCAAGGGGACCCGCTGGCGCTGTCCAGAGAAGAAACGCAGCGCAGACCCCCAGGCACCGCAGGCCTGTTCCAAGCTTCTGCAGAGCCTGGAGTCTCGCAGGGCTGAGCTCAGGAGGGGGAGGCCAGTCCCCAAAGGGAGGGCTTACTTTTCAGGTGGCTCACGTCGGCCCGCATCCTCTCCTCCTTCTCCTTATTCCGCACCTTGGAGTTGAGCCCTTGTTCCAGGCTCTGCAAAGCCCCCTCTGCCTCCCGCAGACGCCTCTCCAGGTCCATACGGACCTTCACTTCTGCCTGAGTGAGAAGGAAATGGGGTGCTGAGAGCAGCTGCTCCCACCCTGGAAGTCTTCCCTCACCACCCCGGACTCAGTGAGCCTGGATGGAAGTTTCACATCCTCGTCCACAGTGCACCCCTGACTTGGGAGGCCTGGGCTTGGTCTGGCACCAGGAGGCGTCTACCAATGATGGAGCAGGCCGCTTCCCCTCTGGTGGCTCTGTGCCTTGTACTTGGCCAGCTGGTCATACTGGCAGAGATGATTTGGGCAACTACTGGGTCAGTAAGGTCAGGGGTGGGCAGGAGTCCCCGGGAGGGGGAAGGGCCGGAGCACAGTGGCCCCATGGGCGGCGCACCTTCAGCTCCCGCTCGGCCTGCTGCTTCTCTGCTGTCAGCTCCTGCAGCGAGTTCTGCAGCGCCTGGGACTGGCTGGAGTAGAACTCCCGCTCCTCCTCCAGGGCCCGGGAGCGCTCCTCGTTCTCCTTCATCCTGTTGGCAAGAGAGGGGCCTACTAGATGTTCATCCAGCGGAGTTCTGCCTGGAGAGACCCTGAGATCCCAGGACCTTCCAGGACCAGTCACTCGGGGGACCACAGGACGGTGGGGTCAGCGATGAGGGCCCTGGCACTCGGGGCAGAAGACTGGAGTCCTGGGCCCAGGGCCTGCTCATTCCGAGCGCCTGAGAAGTCCTGTCACTCCCTGATCTTGGTTTACTTCGGTATAGAAGGAAACTATGGGAACCTGCTCAGTCAGCCTCAAAGCCCTGTTCTGAGGACCTACTGACTCCAGTTCACCACTGTGAGACGGCTGTTAGTTTGGGAGAGAGGTTGTCTCCTGCTGGGGAAACTGAGTCTGACACAAAAGGACGGAGTGACCCATTGGTTAGTGGCAGCTAGAACCAGAGTCTAGCCATTGAGCCCCCAAGCTGCTCATAGACTCAGAGGGTCTCAGGTCCCTCACCGCTTCTCCGCCAGAAGCTTCTCCGTCAAGAGCTGCTGAATCCGGTCCTCGATCTGCCTTAGGTTGCTACGGAGACCCCCAAGGGCAGACGCCTGCTCACTCTGATTGGCCAGTGACTGCAGCTGGCCCTCATCCTCCTCCAGCATTTCCAGGGTTTTCTTCTTCTCTATGGAGAGTTCCTGGTGTGGAGACAGAGAAGGAAAAGGAAGAGTCCAGTTTAGTACCTCCAACATGGAGGCCTTCACCCACCTTTTCGTTCCAGGGAGTGATCTATCCGCGTCTCAGAGACACCAGAGAAGTCTTATTCTTCCAAAGCAGAAGGCCAAGCCCTCCTTTCTTATTTTTTTTTTTTTTTTAGATTTTTTGAGACAGGGTCTCACTTTGTGGTTCAGGCTGGCCCTCAGCTCAGCCTCAAACTCACATCATAGCCATCCTCCTGCCTCTGCTTCCCGGGTGCTGGGATTACAGGCATGAGCCACCACGCCCGGCACTGTGGTATGTGGTACTGGTTGCTGCTGGGCGTGAGTCTCCACACCCAGTATTGTATGTGGTTGCCGGAGATCGAACCCAGGTTCTGCGCTTGCAAGACAGGCGCCGGAACCACTGAGCTAACTCCCCGGCCCCGCCCTCCTTTCTTATAACACACTCCGGTTATCCCTCAGTGGAGGAAGTCAGAGAGGGGCCCAAGGTGCCTTCCGGCGCAGAAGATGGCACCTTACATGGCACCTAATAGAACCGGGTCCCAAGGCCCTAAGGCACCAGGACTTCCTGGGGTTCCTGTACCTTCAGGGGAGAGAAAAAGATGGACTGGACTCATGTGAAAAGCACTCAACAGGACGAGCCCAAAGAGTGGATGTAGATGCTCTCTGCATGAGTCAGCTACACTCCACAGAAAATCTAGAGTCCAAACTACCCATGGGAACTAACTCCCACGACAGGAAGCTGCAGAGAAAGATAATACAGGTGACCCACAAAGCTCTGGTCAGGCTAGGGGGCCTGGAAACTCCTGAAGCCCTCAGGGCAAGTCATGGGTTCAGTAAACAAGTGCAGGCCACACCCCATGCACCGGGCTGCAGATGCTGGACTTAAAGTTACCATTAAGACTCTGTCTACAATGGGTGCAGGCGCTGCATGCCTGTAACTCCAGCACTGGGGAAGATTGAGGTAAGATTGCATACACAAGCCCAGCCTGGGCAATTTAGTGATTTAACAAGATCCTGTCTCAAAATAAACAATGAAAATAGCTGAGCAGACAGCTCACTGCAAAAGCATTAGGATCAACCTGCCGGGGAGGGAGAGAGGTTCCCAGTGGAAAACAGCCTAGAGTGTTCATCCCACTCACGTGTACCAAATGCTGAAGAGGCCCAGAGCTCCTGCCTAGAAGCATCGGGGGAGCTTGACTAAGGAAACATTTGCACTGAGTCTGAGGATGAATAGGAGTCCTCCAGCCAGGGAAGAGGTGGAAGAAATGTGCAAAGGGGGGAGCCAGGGCAGTAGCTCAGGAGCAAGGTCCTGCGTGCATACCTTCGATCCCCAGTACTGGGGGGGAGGAAATAGTATTATGCAAAGGGTACAGCATATGCAAAAATATGGAGGATATGTGTGTATTTCTTGGGGAAAATGAGCTCCATGGTTAAAGCCGGAGTTGGGATGTCCTCGCGTGGGCTGTGGTGTGGCAGCAGGGGAGATGTGGGGACCAGGTGGCACATTTGTGCTATGCTGCGAAGTCTGCAATTTGTCCTTCACTCAGGCTGCTTCCTCGGCCCCTCTCGGGTTCTGTGGCATCAGATAAAGGTGACCTGGTGGCTGCTGTCCCTTCATGCTCAGCTGCATGCAGAAAGGATGTGGCTCCACAGCCCACCCTAAGCAATCCCTCCTCTGGTATAAAAAGACAAGCACTGAGAAGGGTTTCCTAAAGCCTTAGTCATCACAAGGGTAAACTGGAATTTGCCCTCTGGGTCTGGGAAGTCAGATCTTGCTTTGGTCCTCCTGTGCAGACCAGATTTGCAGCCATCACAGCCGAGAGGCCCTTTAGATGAGTGCCCCTTCCGGCCCCCTACACCTCCGCCTGTGGGGAAATGATGTTGGAAAGACCGAGTCACACCACTCAAGGAAGCAGGCTGCTGGGCCGGCCACAGCCACAGGGGGCGCTCACCTCCAGCGTCTGCTGCAGGGACTCGGTGAGTTGCCGCAGTTCCTTTTTCTCTTGTTCCACACCTTTGAGGCATCTTGCGGTGAGTTCTAGTTCCCTGTGGGGACAGAGGGCTAGGTATGGCGGTGGCCACCCTTCCCTGCCTCTGCACACGGAAACGCTTCGGCTGCACTTCCGGGTGTGGCTCAGGAGGGTACTGCCTGGAGAGTCCCTCTGCAACCCCGGGGCCCGGAAAGCAACTGTAGGGGTTCAGACTGAGAGGAGAGCCCAGACAACCGAGGGTGCACATGCATCTGTCAGGTAGGACAAACTCAGAAACATCTCACAGGCAGCGCAGCTCAGAAAAACCAAGGAGACCAACCGCACACACCTGTCTTCCCTGCACAGTAGCTGCTATAATTACTATAATCGTTGTGACAAGAGACATGGCTAAAATCCCTTTCTAGGACAGCAAACTCCTGCATCCTCCTTTCCTTTGTTTATTCTGTTGGTTTCTGAGACAGGATCATGCTGTATATCCCAGGCTTGAACTCCCAGCGATCCTCTTGCTTCGGCCTCCTGAGGTCTGTCTGACACACATTCACTACACCTGGCTCTTTCTGCCCCTAAAAAGCCTTGGCCCCACAGGCTCTGGCTCACATCCAAGGCCCGCTCCACCTGGTCTCTAGTGAAACCCACAGGACAGCACATACATCTTAATTCCCAAGAAAGGAAACTGCCTTCTAGTTCTGACTGGACATTACGTTAATGTTTCTGAGTGGGAGTCTGGTTTTTCCAATCAAAACCAAAGATTCTCAATGGAAGAGACTTGCTTTCTTTTCCATTGCCTAGCACAATTCTGGAAGCTGAGGTAGATCCTTAGCTTTTGACTTGTAAAATTTTTCTGATCCTCCCATAAAATACACGGGTTTCTGGGGTATCTTTGAGGACCAGGGCCGACAGTGATGACGAGGACATCAGCCACTCCGATCACCACCTGGAACAGCACTCCCCAAATTCCTGGAGAGGTGTGACCGGGGGTTCCAGCGTCTGCCTGAATCATTAGGAGTGTATTATTTTTAAAATGTAAATTTTGAGGGCTCTTCATTCAAAAGACAATAATTTAGTAGATGATTATAATGTGCAGTTAGTTTTGCAAATACTACCACAGGGGCTGAAGATCCCAAATAATATCATTAGCCAAAATAACCAAGGACTGTGCAGGGGAGACAGCCTACTGGGGGTCTCGGCTAACATCTTTGTTCCTGACCAGAGCTGGGCAGGGGGTTTTCACTGAGGCAGGGGGGATGGTTGTCTGGAGGGAGCCTGTCTGCTCTCCGTGTGCCTCGTGCCCCAGTTCAGGCCATTACAAAAGATCGTCATCAACGGGCGC
This sequence comes from Petromus typicus, assembly GCA_004026965.1. Taxonomy (NCBI): domain Eukaryota; kingdom Metazoa; phylum Chordata; class Mammalia; order Rodentia; family Petromuridae; genus Petromus; species Petromus typicus. The sequence goes on along the minus strand of PVIR01028613.1, from coordinate 6,724 downwards.
AAAGGACACCCCGCCACAGGAGCTCTACAGCTTCCTCTGGATGCACCCAAGGCCAGAGAGCCGGGAAGAGAAGTTCAAACCCAGTCAGGCCTCCCCACAACACCCGCGGCCAGGGGCCGCGCCACCACCTCTTGATCTGCTCCTGCTCCACCCTCAGTTCCTGCACCACCTCCTCAAACTGCTGCTTCTCCGCCTCCAGCACCTGGTTCAGGCGCTCAAGCTCCTGAGGAGAATCAGAGGAAGAGGAGAGTTAGAGGGAGGAAAGGGTTCCCCTGGGACCCAGCTCGGGCCCTAGGGTTTAACTCAGCCTGGGGCACAGGCTGGGCTAGCCCCTCTCAATGGCAGTTTTCAACAACCTCCAATCTGGGATGAACTTGGCCCATTCAAAGGTAGTTTGCAAGCTGAAGATGAGGCCTAGAAATGATCCAAGAGCATGGCCCGGGCCTGGATATGCTTAGGAACACAACTGCGGGGCAGCCCTGCTCACTGGCACCCTAAGGTGAGGGTGACCCGCTGTCCTGCAGCAAACGCTGGGAGTGTGCACTTCCATTAAAGATCCCCAGAGAGATGTCGGTTAGAAGTGGCAAGGAAAAGCCATTCCCAACCCCAGAGGCACAGAATAAAGGGTCTTTGGCTCAAGGTATCTGAGCCAGGGGCCTAAAGCTGCCCTCCATCTATCCCCCATGGCTGCAGGAACATCAGAAGAGCCAGGACAGGCCCATGGAACCAGACTGGCTTTGGAAATGACACAGCCTGAGTGTTTTCCCACTGAGCATGAGTCTTTCTGGAGTCTTTTTTCCTGGGGTTCAAAGGCAGATGGTACCGGGAGGGTACATTTCATGTGACATTTGTCTGGAAGCATCTCTGTGACAGTCGCATTATCCCTCCACATTTTACACCGTGGGAAGGTATTATGTCTACATCCACCTTCTCACCTTCCAACTCCAAATTACACTCTAATTTTCACCTGGTGGCTTTGTTCTCCAGTATTGGGAGCCCTACTAGAAAACAGCTAGGGCTGCCTCTAGCGAAGTGTTGCCATTGGCTTTCAGGAGATATAGACAAGGAATAAAATATGATTTCTAATGCCACAACTCATACCTAAACTTCGTACCCACAGAGTTAGTTCTTCCCCATTTAACCATTATTAGCACTTCAGGTGAGGATCACTGATGACAACCGACCTGTCTGCCAAATGTGGCTGTCACCAGGGCTGCTCACTGGAATTCTGATCGTCCTCCAGGCACATGAGAAGCCATAGTGTGCCTCCTACAGGAGGGTGGGTGCAGAGCCACGGCCCACAGATGTGAGCAGAAATATGTGGCTTCCAGATGCCCTTGGGACAGTGCTTGATGGGCTGTGTTCCCCTCCTCCTGCCACAGCAACCACTGTCCAGCAAGTAGTTCTCCCTTAGCAAGGATCCCTAGGCCTGAAGACATGTAGATCAGAGGCTCTAGCTGATGCACGCAGATGACTGGAAATGCACTGTGCTGTTAGCCTCTGAGAGGGCTCAGTGGTTCCGGTGCCTGGGCCTTGCAAGTGCAAGAGCCCAGTCAGTAACCACATACAACAATGCTGGGTGTGGAGACTCATGCCCACCAGCAATCAGCACCACATTCCACAGTGCTGGACATGGTGGCTCACACCTGTAATCCCAGCACTTGGGAGGCAGAAACAGGAGGATTGCTGTGATGTGAGTTGGAGGCTGAGCTCAGGGCCAGCCTGAACCACAAAGCGAGATCCTGTCTCAAAAAAACCTAAAAAAAAAGAATTAAAAAAAGTTCCATCTCCTGCCCCATTTCAATATATTCTCAGGAGCTGGCATATGACGTTGCTAATGATAACCCTCTCTGGCCTCAGGTTCACCAGATCTGACTGATTGTCCTCTGATGGCCTCTACCTGCTACGGAAGCTCTGTGTAGGGACCTGAGGAAATCAGAAGCTGCAAAGACTCTGAGCTAAAATATGTCAAAGGCTCCTGGTTCCTACCGGTCTCAAACGTTCTGCGGCTTCAGAATGTCCACCTGGGACCCAGCTCGAAGACTTCGGGCCACATCCTCTCACCTGCCCTCCCTCAAAGTCTCTTTTTTAACCCTCCGACTTGCCAACGTTCCCCTTCGCTCCCTACTAGCCTGGGATCCTTTCTGTGGTTGAAAATGGGATGCGTGACCGAGCATGCGTAACCCTCCTCCCCTGAGCAGCGCTCGAGCACCGCACCATGCCAGCAGGTGCCAGCTCTGCCACCGAGAACCCGGATGGGGGTTGAGTTCTGCAAATAACAGGATGAAATAATCACAGGCGTTTCTTCTCTCCTCCCTCCTCCCGCGATCTCAGGCACTGCGATGCCTTTTCCACCTGAGTCACTCACCACCTGAGCCCAGGTAGTATTTATTGCTGAATGAAAGGGCCAGATGAATGAGCACCTGTGAACTGGAGCCCTTCAGAGCTGAGGCAAATCATCCATCTATCTATCCATCTGTTATCTATCTATCTTCATCTATCTTTGGCACCACTGAAGAATAAACTCGGCCTTGCACTGAGCTCTATGACTAGCCCTCCATTTCTTATTTTGAAACAGGGTCTTGCTAAATTGCCCAGGATGAGCTCAAACTATTCCTGTTTCACCCTCCTGACCAGCTGGGATTACTGGCTGCTCTACTGCACCCGGCTTCAAAGCTACTGGGAGGAAAATTCCGTCGTCCGAGGCTTGAATTCTTTGCATGAGAGGTTTTCCTGCCAAGAGATGGTCCAAGCTCTGCTTGAGTGACAGTCACGATAGAAAATGCTCCCATGTCTTAAGACAGCCCATTTAATCCTTGAACGACTTGACTTAAAAACTTCTGTTCCTTGCAAGATCAACCCCACACCAGGCTTAGTGCTCTTATTCTATGAAAGCCACAAATATAAAAGCATTGATGGATAATTGGAGATCTTTCTGAAATCTTTATGAGGCCGCAATGGGAGGGTTATACCTCATTTGTGCAGCAAAACTTCCTTCCAAAGCCGTTATGCATCTCTGTTCTTGGCCCAAACTTTTTTTTTTTTGACACGGTCTCACTTTGTAATCCAGCTCACTATATAGCCCAAGTCAGCCTCAAACTCACAGCAATCTTACCGCCTCTGCCTCCCTACCATTGGGATCGCAGGCATGAGCCACCACACCTGGCCAGACTTTCACTTTCTTTAGCAGCTGACTCACCCCGGCCTTCCTTTCTGAGCCACACCCTCCTTTGGAACCTCTATCCAGGCCAGTGCACAGCTCTACATCAGCCTGGAAGTTACCTAAACCCAGGACAGCAGCCAACACCTGCTCACGCCAGGTTGCTCACAGACACCCGGCGAGGAGGGAGGGCAGTCCACGGCATCACTGCTCCCATCTCAGCCAAAATCTGCCTCCCTCTCGACTTTTCAGTGGGTCCAACTTCCTCCCATGAGGCCACAGAACAAGTCTTCTCACTCTCCAAGTATCTGAAAGAACCATTCTGTTCCCAAGTGTCTTTTCCTCCAAGTCAAACAATCCTTGTTTGCCATGCTTCACCAGACCCAATTCTAATTCTCAGTAAAACTAATTATACTCTTTAAAAAGAATGCAGTGACACTGGCTCCTGATTAGGAAGACTTAATACAATAAAAATCCTTTACAATTTACAGGCTCAATGTTATTTCAGTCAAAACTCTGGTGACATTATTTTTCTTATAATGCTATTCATGTACGCCACGTATTCATACAGAGTGCTTAGTGTTCTGAGCCACTGCCAGACCAAGTACTAAGGGCCTGACGATGTACTCATGGAGCTCAGAGCACGGGGCAGCTGTTCATATGTGAGATCAAGACTGAAATGTTACTGCAACTATTAGACACAGGTGCGTCACCAACACGCATGATATATAGTACAGGGGCCCAATTCTATGCAGAACTGTCCTGACAGGAGTAGGTAGTATGTGCAAGTGGAAGGATTAGGGGAGATTGATTCTTGGGTTGACAGACAAAGAAGAATAGACAGGAGGACGAGGAAGGAACATTTCAGGCAGCAAGAACCATATGTGCAAAGGCCCTGTGGAAACACGACGCCTTGAAAGAACCAAGATAGACTTGTCGGGCTGAGTTCAGAGTGAAAGGGAGCATGATGAGAAAGAGGCCGAAGGGCTGAGGAAGCTGGAGCCTGGACATCCCTGGACTACGATGTGGATGTGCGACTTCCTGAGCAAGAAACAGCAACGACGGTTTCAAGCGAGGGAGAGGAGGATGGGACGCATGATCTGATTTCCATTTTAAACAGTGACACCTGCTGGCCGCAGTCCGGAGGAGGGATGATCAGGGGCGAGAAGCAGTGACGGGAGCTGGGGAGGGGGCCGGTCACTGCATCAGCGCAGGCTCAGAGGCAAAGCCTAGCAGCAGCCATGTTTGCCAGCCGAGCAGGGCGTGGGAGGAAGTGAGGTGGATTCTGGGTCTGAGGAGGCCGCATCAGAACAGGGTGGAGGCTGGAGAGGACAAGAGAGAAGACTTGTGGGCTCTTGACCCGTATAAGGCAGGGGGAGGGTGCGCGAGCGGGTTGGCAGGAACCATCAGTAAACCACCGATCTGCTGGGAAGGTCAGGAATTTGGTCTTGGGCACGCATTGCGTGATGGCTGACGGTGGCTCAGAGCAGCTAACTAGATCAGCTCAGCTATTTCATATCCCAGGCTGTGGAGGACTCACCCTAGGGCCTCGGAGTCTAGGTGCTGCAAAGGGGTAATGAGGCTTTTCTTTTTTCTTTTTATTTGTTTTTTATTTTTTGAGACAGGGTCTTACTTTGTAGTTAGGCTGGTCCTGAACTGTGTAACCTGGACTGGCCTCAGACTTGTGGCAATCCTCCTGCCCCTGCCTCCTTATTTGCTGGGATTACAGGCATGAGCCACCACGCCCAGCTAAAACTGGTATTTGAAAGAATGTGAAGTCATGACAAAAGTATGATGTTAATGAGGGTATAAAAAGAAATATAATGAAAAAGTAGATCATGAACTGAATGTCTGATAGGCTCCTACTGATGCATGAAATACAACACATAAGAATAACACACGTGCTGGGGTAGGGCTCAGTGGTAGAGCACATGCTTGAGGCCTCTGTCCCAATCCCCAACACCACAAACACATACATGCATATTAAAAAGTAATAGAACACATAGGGGGAAATGAGAAACATTAAAAAGCTGACAGCACTTGTCCATCAATTGTGGATTAAAGGATAAATTCATGTTTTCCATAAACACTATTATTTCTACCATGAGGAAACCAGGTTTATCCAGTCTTAAAGAAGAAAAAGACAGGGAACTAAGTAATTCCAGTTTCTAGTCAAGAACATATTGAACTTAAAGTGGGCACTGAATGCTAACAAGTAAAATGCTAACCAGCACGAAAAATCAACCATATTCAGATTTGTTAGAGAAGTGAGAGTGTGCAGAGTAACTGGCACCTCCAACACTGGCGAGACAGGTGGACACAGAAAATCACTCGGACAGAGCAGAAACTCACCAGCGAAAACCTCAGTGGGAAGCAGGGCAGAGGCAGGAAAACCTGAGTCGTAGCTGACGACTCGCTGAGGGCTCAAGGAACAAATCTGAGAGTCAACAATTCCAGGGGACTTCAGTCTAATTCCTCCCACCTCGGTGAGTCTTACTTCTAAGAGCTGGACCCATTTCTCACAGTGAGTATCACAGAGGAACGACATGGTATGCCCAGGACAGGGAGGAAGAAACAGCCCTTTCGAGACAGAACAGAGTCCTGTGCTTTTTACCCAGCCTGCCCTTCAGCAGAGGAGGATGGGAAGCACTGGTGAAGTCGACAGTTTAAGAGTCCAGCCTCACCAAAAGATTAACACTGAATCCCAGGACTGCAGGACACTTCTCTCGGCCTCTAGGACTCACCAAAAGGCAAAGCACGCGGTTTCAAAGGACTGAGGAAGTACCAGAACCAGTCAGATATGGCAGGAATGTAAGGATGACCAGACCAGGAATTAAAAACCTCCCAACAACTGTGATTAACATGCTAAAGAGGAGACAGGCAAAAATTGGATGGGTAACGTAAGCAGACAGCTGAAAATTCTAAGAATAAAAAGAAGTGCAAGAGTTGGAAAACACTATGAGGGAATGAAAAATTCCTTTGCTGAGCTCAGGCATAAACTTGATACAGCTGAGGAAAGAAATTTGTGCTTGCTGATAGAGCCCTTCACATTTTAAAAGCAAAGAGACTAAGAAAAACCAAAAAAGAATATCTAAAATCTGTAATATAGCTGCAAAAGATGTAACATATCTGTAAAGGGGCTGCCTGAAGAAGATAGAGAAGCTGAAACAATACTGGAAACAATAAATACTGAGAAATTTCCAAAATATCGTTGAAAACCCAGCCACAGATCCAGAAAGATGATAAAACAAGCGGATAAATACCAAATGAACAAAGAGTCTCACTGTCATATTCAAACTTCAGGAAATAAAGACAAAAGTCTTGGGCCAGGGGTGTGGCACAGTAGCAAGTGCAAGATCCTGAGTTTGGGGCCGGGGAGTTAGCTCAGTGGTTCCGGCGCCTGTCTCGCAAGCGCAAGGACCCGGGTTCGATTCCCCGGTAACCACATAACAATACTGGGTGTGGAGACCCACACCCAGCAGCAACCAGTACCACATACCACAGTGCCGGGCATGGTGGCTCATGCCTGTAATCCCAGCACTCGGGAGGCAGAGGCAGGAGGAT